>RJWJ010039294.1:0-14539 GCA_004363605.1 Indri indri | reverse complement strand
TTTCGTGTTGTACAGACACTATCCCACTTATTCAACAGTTTTAAGTGTTTTCCAAAATAACAATTCATTGTACAGTATAGACACTTTCTTTCATGGAACCAGATAAAAGATAGAGTCTAGGCAATAGTTTATAATAAAGATAGAAAAGGGAGAAAAAGTAGAATTGAATAAATCCAAGAAATTAACTGGAAAACTTACATGAAAATACCATGAAAACCATGAGGGAGTCTATCTACTTTGTCAATATCACATGTATGATATGTAACCTCTTTGAATTAGTGAAAAAAAAAAAGGATAAAGTAATTTCACATTGATCTTTAACCTACCAACAAATTCATAAGTACTCAAGAAGCTTAATCTATCTTTGTATAAGCATGAATCATGGCTGTACTTGGGTTCCACAAGAACTCCATTTTAAAGAGCATCAGAAAAAAATTGCATTAACTATTTTATATTAATGAATAAGTATGAAACAAAAAGTAAATGGGAAATAATTTTATTTTTATGTCATCAAATCCATCTAAACAAACATAAATTCCTTATGAAATGACCAAGAAAAGCTCAAACTCTAACGTAAAATTCTTAAGGTTTTAAAAACAAATGATTTATTCTGTGAAGAGAAACATTAAGTTTTCTATTCCTCATTACTTTATCCAGTGAAGCAATTCTAGTTTTTTGTGCATTGTACCATTAACAATGTGCATAGTGTTCTGAAATAAACTGACAATTTGTACAGAGAAACAGCTGTCAATCCACTAGTTGATGAGCAGACAGATATAAAGGCTTTCCGTATTTAGTGTTTCCAAGGAAACCTTTCTCTCCGCATACACTCATTCAACATCTGAGCTTTGAAGGGATTGTATTTTCTCCATGTGCATGTGAGAGGAAAGTAAAATAGAGGTGTAAATTAAAAACTCTGGAATAAAATATATGTTCCATGACAATAAAGAGTGCCGAGAGAATCAGCTAACCATATTGATTTGATTGAATGCAAGCAAGATGATATTTGAAAAAAGAGAAAACTAGAATAAATAAATATGCCCTAGGGAACATGGTTAGTGAAATATTTCAAGAGGGAATGCCACTGTAAACAACACTAGAATGTCAATACAAAGAGAGGTGAGACAAGAAAACAAATAACAGCAACAAATGAAGAATTGAAACTAAAGAAAAACAGAGGCAATGAACTATGAAAAAAAGCAAATCTGCACATATGATCTTATCAATATTTATTTATAGCAACACTATATGAAGAAAAATGACTGACATGATCAATTCCAAAAACCAATGATTCAAGAAGCTGTAAAAGTTTTAAATTAGTCAGAATAGTTGATTGCAATAGCCTACATTAAAAGTATTTGATGTCTAACTTCTCTGGTGTACTCAGTAAGAATCTAATACTACTCATTTACAAAAATTGTGACAGCTTCTGAAATACTAAGATATGCATAAATATGGGACTACTTCTAATTATAATAATTGTATTGAAGGTTTTATTGTGCTTTCATTTGTTTAATGTTAATATTTAATATTAACACTTCTAATGCTTACTTAATGTTTCAGTGAAATACATAAGTATACATACACACTTCATTGAACATCTGAGAATGCACATGCACACACACCACTTGAAAATGTTGCTTCTCTGCTAACACTTCTAACCATCCAAGGGAACCTTGAAGAATGAAATGATTAGCCTTTGCACCTTCTACATTATCACTGAAACATGCTAGTGCCTAATACATGCCTAATACATCACGTACTTTGTCTTCTTTCACATGCTTTTGGAGGACACTCCAATTTAGGTGGAAATTATGGTTAGGATGTTTCTTTTCAGTCATAGATGCAGCTTCATCATAAAGTAGCTCTGTTAGTGAGGTCCAAGGCAATCCTTCAAATGGAATCTGTACAGATTCTATTTTGGGGGGAAACCAACCTGCTCACTTCCTTTCATATGTGTGGCATGGCCATTTGAATGTTAAAGTTGTTTCTCCTTACCTTGATTAAGTATGGAATTCACACACTGATAGAGTAAGTGTTATTGTGTCAAAGCTCAATAAGTTAGCTTTTCCAAGGTAAAAATCTAAGAATTTTATTTACATATTCTGGACCTATGATTTTCAATAATATTTAAATATAAAATAAAGCTGTCCTCTAGAGAATAGATATATGTGCATGACTTCATTATGACTTGGCTTATCTCTAACATGACCTCATCTCTGTAATCCAAAGAGAGCTGTAAAATGAAGAGCTAGTACACTAGGGTTTTGACGAACCTTCATTCCCTAAAATAAAAGAGATCATTCAGCTAAAAAGTGGTAGTATTGGGATTCAAACAAATTGAGAGAAATTGATAGTCATCTTGTGCTAGTATGAGAAGCATATATAATTTTGGCAATTTAATGTTACATTTCCCCCATAAAAAAAGATTTAGAAGTTCTTTATCAATAATGACAATGAATATCTGAACTTTAACACTTTTATAAATGTTTAGTTCAGTGTTACAAATGGGAAAGCTAGTAAGTCAAAGTTCTGAGATTCAGATTTAGAACTCTAGTCCATGGAGGCAATACCCAGCATCTAGACCCAAATCCCTTGTACATATGCTTAAATGTTGGAGTTTAACTCCTCTGGATTTCAATATCCTTACATGTAAAATAAAAGGATTGAAGTAAGTGATCTCTAAGCTCTGTTATTAAGTCTATGATTAGACAGAATAATAATAAAAGAAATTGATGAAATATGAAATTATGTTTTCTAAATGGAGCCTACTGATTTGCAAAACATGTATTTGTCTGTAGAACTAAGTAGCTTTGCAATATGACAAGTAAACCATTTTGTGCATATTTCTTTATCCACAGCATGTTACCCAAACTCATAGTCCACTAGTAGGATTCATATTAAAATAAAAAAGGAATATAAACACCACTTGCAAATTCTCATGAGGTAGAACACCTAATTTTATTGTTTTATAATTTTTGTTATGTAATCTATTTTACAACAGATTTATTGAGATATAATTCACATTCCACAATATTCCCATTTTTAATGTGTAAAATGCAATGATTATGACGATATTCTGTGCTTTCAGCCCTATACCCACTTAAAGCCTGTGTCAATCTGCCTAAAAGAACATGTGGCTTCTCAGGTTGGGGACTGTGGAGTGGCTATTCCCACTTCTATTTTGTTCCTTAAAATTCTCCAGATGTATTCAGAATCATGTCAAAGTTCTGCATGTTGTAATCCACGAAAAATGAAAAATTTAGGCCAAGAGTTAGTCCTTTGACACAAGCTGAACAGTCTTCCTTTGTATTTCTTTTTTTCATACCTTTTCCACAAGCTTTTGTGATGACTGAAAATGACAAAGAGGGAGTGAAAGCAAATGTCAGCCAAAAGAGAGTTGAGTGGAGTAAGTTAAATGTTCTTTTCTAAAAGGCCCTTAAAGTGTGGCAATTATAAGGAGTGAGAGATGAGTTACGAGTCAGGATTTGTGCTCTGAATCTGATAGCACTTTGAACATATTTATACAACGAAGGAAAAGGAGGTTCAGCAAAGACTATAAAATACCTGATAGTTTTGCTGTTTTCCTCTGTGTCTTTTAGTCTTCTAGGTTTTTTCACACTATTGTATGTAAATAAACCAAAGAAGTAAAGGACGTTTTCTCCCATTCTGTAGGTTGTCTGTTTGCTCTCGTGATAGTTTCTTTGGCTGCGCAGAAGCTTTTTAATTTGATCAGGTCCCATTTATTTATTTTCGTTGTTGCCGTGATTGCTTTTGGGGTCTTCTTCATAAATTCTTTGCCCAGGCCAATGTCTGTAAGAGTTTTTCCAACATTTTCTTCTAGAATTCTTATAGTTTCATGCCTTAGGTTTAAGTTTGTTATCCACTATGAGCTGATTTTTATGAGAGGTAAAAGGTGCACATCCTGTTTCAGTTTTCTACATGTGGCTATCCAATAAAGGGCTGATAACTAGAATCCATATTGAATTCAGCAAAATCAGCAAGAAAAAATCAAACAACTCCATTAAAAAGTGAACAAAGGACATGAACAGAAACTTTTCAAAAGAAGACAGACTGATGGCCAACAAACATGAAAAAATGCTCAACATCTCTAATCATCAGGGAAATGCAAATCAAAACCACAATGAAATATCACTTAACTCCAGTGAGAATGGCTTTTATCAAAAAGTCCCAAAACAATAAATGTTGTCATAGATTCGGAGAGATAGGAACACTCATACACCATTGGTGGGACTGCAAACTAGTACAACCTCTGTGGAAAGTAATATGGAGGTGCCTCAAGGAACTACAAGTAGAGCTACCATTTGATCTAGCAATCCCATTACTGGGCATCTACCCAAAGGAAAAAAAGACATTCTATAGTAAAGACATCTGCCCTCAAATGTTTATAGCAGTATAATTCACAATTGCAAAGATATGGAAACAACCCCAGTGCCCATCAATACATGAGTGGATTAATAGAATGTGGTATATGTATACCATGGAGTTCTACTCAGTCACAAAAAAACATGGTGATCTATCGCCTCTTTTTTTGTTTTAATGTTTAGACTTTTATTTAAGAATTACAATCTTTGACCTCCAATTCACATGAAAAGAAAATTTGATTTTGGACTTTATTTCTTTTTCTTTAACTTGCAAGAGGATACAATCATGAGCTTTATTTATTTTTTTTTCTACACTTCTTAAGCTTTTCTTAAGTTTAATTCACAGATATACTATTTTTTAATTTAGCAAATATTAACAATCACTTTAACTGATTCTGACTAATAGTTGCTCTCACTTCAAACTTAGTTAAAATCCTTTGAACTTTTATTTAAAGCAGCATTTATAAATTTGACATACAGCTTTTTAATTTTATTTATTTTTTTTACTTCTGCATATTATGGGGGTACAAATGTTTAGGTTACATTGCCCTTGTCCATCCCCCCGCCCCCATCAGAGCTTCAAGCATGTCCATCCCCCAGATGGCGCACACCGCACCCATTAGCTGTGTATATACCCATCCTCTCCTCCCCTCTCCCATCTGCCTGATGCCCGAAAAATGTTATTCCTATATGTGCACTTAGCTGTTGATCAGTAAAACCAGTTTGCTGGTGAGTACATGTGGTGCTTATTTTTCCATTATTGGGATACTTCACTTAGTAGAATGGCTTCCAGCTGTATCCAGGAAAATACAAGAGGTGCCATATCATCATCGTTTCCTATAGCTGAAGAGTACTCCATAGTATACATATACCATATTTTATTAATCCACCCTGGATAGAGCTGGAGCCCATTCTACTACTTCACAAGAATGGAAAAACAAGCACCACATGTACTCACCATCAAACTGGTATTAACTGATCAACACTTAACGTGCTCATATAGTAGTAACATTCATTGGGTGTCAGGCAGGTGAAAGTGGGGAGGAAGGGATGGGTATATTCATACCTACTGGCTGTGGTGCGCACTGTCTGGGGTATGGACATGCTTGAAGCTCTGACTCAGGTGGGGCAAAGGCAATATATATAACCTAAACATTTGTACTCCTGTAATATGCTGAAATAAAAAAAAAAAAGTAGTAAAGGATGCGTGTGTGTGTGTGTGTGTGTGTGTGTATGCATGTATGTATATATTGTGTATGTATCAACCCATCATGGACTGCTTTTATCTGTACATTTTGATATTAACTATATTCCTAAATCTTTCAGTAAAATAGATTCTCTAGATATTAATAGATATATAATTTCATCCTGGAGTCTCTATAACTCCTTAGCACATTACGATAGATTCAATATGGTATGAGAACCGCAAACAGACATTGTGTTGTGCATCCACTCCTGTATTTTGAATCCACGTTCATAAATTATCTTGCTTATTTTAATTTAGAGGCTTTGTAGTTAACGAATGTTCAAGCACTGTAAATGCTCTCTGGCTAAGCATACTATGCTCTTCTCCTTTAACCACCATTCCTGGGACTAGTAGAAATATACACATGAGCAACTGAGCCCATAATTACCAAAATGCACACAGTTGGGCATTCAAAAGGAGTCTAAAAGCTTTTTATCCTTTTCTGCAGTTGCTTTGTCAACCCTTAATTTATCCCCTAACATGTGAGCTTAAAAAAAAATACTTTAAAATAAAAAACAAATAAATGGGCTAATTCAGGGTCAATGACTTTCCCATTAAGATAGAGAACAAGATAGTAGGAGAGGATTTGTTTAATTCTCCTATTTAATCTTTATTCAGCCTCAGTTAATGTGAGTTTACCCAATAAAAATTTTCCCAAATATTGCCCTACGTCTTTCCACTCCCAGTCTGCATTAGGTGGTACTTTGAGCTCTCAGAACACTTTGTAGTCTCTCAGAGCACTTATTACATATTTATAAGGTAATCACTAATCTACTCCTTACAAAGTTAGCTTATTTAGTTCAGGGACCATGTCTTTCATTGTTAAAACCCTCGTGTCTTGCCCTGTGTTTAACACGTTTGGTAAATGGTAATTAAGGACTTCATACACTCAAAACCATGAGTTCCCTTGTCCTTTATTCCATTTTTGTACTCATTGATCTTCTATTACTTGTTTTAAATGGATATGGACCACAGCCCTATTTCAAACTACCATTTTTTAATTCCAGCTAGGGTTTTCATTTGGCCTTTTCGGGTAGATTAGATTGGATTTCCATTCACCTTCCAGTTTAAGGATTTTTTCTATAGACAAAATTCATTTTTGATTCAGACCAATCTCTCTGCCTATAATGCAATGACCCATTCAAATTTTAATTCAGGAAGGGAGACCCCATTTTATGCAGAATTAAGATAATGCCCAGTGGCTGATTTCAGGGGCCCCAGGAAAAACCCCTATGTAAATTCCTTTCCTGTGAGTCTGACATTGTCCAGTCCAGTTCTTGGTCTTATAAATAAAACTTGGGCTGCCTAACCCATTATCAGCTATTAGCAATGGCATCTTAGTGTGAATTTATTTTACTCTTCTTTTCCCAACATCTAGCTGAGATCAATGGCCCTAAACAGTAAGGTTTTTATTAGACTAGAAGTAAAAGATAAAAGGTTCACTCAGTAGCCTGTGACACTTACTTCCTGGGAGGGAAGGCAGGGGTGGTACCTCGTTAGCAGTCTGTGCAAAGCCAGAGAGCAGCAGCACACACTGGGCCTGAGAGGTAAAAAACGGAAATACCTATTCACTACATTAAGGCATTAAGGGAAGAAACGGGGCAAAAGACAAATTCCCTCAACTTTAAAATGTTATGTGTGGTCTGTGTAATATATATTTTTTAAATTATAATGACAGAAGAGAGAGGAATAAGTGGTAATTTTACCCTCCCAGCTCTAACCCTACTCTACTCTCAAATTTTACAAGTAGTCCTGCAATCCAATATTTTGGCAACATGTCTTCACACAAAGTCGATGTGCAATCACTTAGAGAATTCATGCAATTACTTCCATTTGTCTTGGTTTTGTTCATGCAAAGTGAAAGACAATTTTGCATTGCAGAAATAATCCTTCATATAGAATAGCTGCATACATATGCCTCAGACTTAAAGTTCACCCCTTACACAACCAGAGCCTTCCCCAAAATAAATGGTGTCAGTATATCATTTCGGCTGGAGTCACTTATACAAATATCTACCACTGGCATTCTGATGCTTAAGCTATTATTTCATTTTAAACTGACAATAAAAATCCTGCTGGACAGTTTACAATATGTAATCAAATCAATGTCACCAAAAGGATGAGGAACATATTTGTAATTCGGAACCTAGAAAAGGCATGAACTTGTTTCTGGATTACAAATGGAAGACTCTAAAGCAGTGGTCCCCAAGCTTTTTAGCACCAGGGACCAGTTTCATGGAAGACAACTTTTCCATGGACAGCGTGGGGGTGGGGGTGGCAGGAGAGGGTGTGGGCAGCAGAGCTTCGTGGCCTGGCCTGCAGCCCAGGGGACCGGTACCGCAGCTGTGAAGGAAATATTGTTGACACTAAAGATACAAAGAAACACTTGCAATAACTAACATTACACAATTCTTTGCTTTTAGACTATTCTAAAAACAAAAACATTTCACAACTTGGTTACTTACATGGGTCTCAAAACTACCTCGAAATGTACTTGAGGCAGGTGTATTTATCTTAATTGCACACAGCCAAGACCAATGTTACATAAGAAGTTATTAGGTGTGGCAGGACTGATATCAGTTTTCCTATACCTTAGTCCATCATTTTCACCATACCTGGTTACACCAGAATGCCTTAACCCTTTTGTTATCTTGGAATGTACCAACACCCTAGAACAGAAGTCCACAAAACTTCAGATTTCACAGACCAGTAAAAAATAAAAAAGAAAGTTAAAAAACTGGAGAGACTAACATCTCTGCAGTTGTAAAGCTGTATTTGTCTAACAAGCACCTCTCATCACCATAAAATAGAAATATTAATTTGCAACAAGTTGGAAGGGCAGTAACCCAAAATAAAAAGCTTTCCTTTCAGCTGAATAAATTTAGCTTTATAGAAAAGTCACTCTCTTACCTTCACTTTCTCATTTTGACATGTACAGTACAAAAGAAAACCCCTTCATGGCCAAGTGTAATGGAAATCCTTTTTAAGATAACATAAGCTCCATGGCAGGGCCTCAGTCATGGCTAAAAAGGAGTTAAGTCATTGTAATTCAATACACATCTATTGACACCTACTATGTGCAAGGCATTGATCCACATCCCAAGTAATATAAGCATCGTAACAGCCCAATTCCTGCTTTCTAATAGCCTATGATCTAATAAGGAAGATAAGAAACAGCCAATAAAAAGAAATATCAAGAGAAGTACCATAAGAGAGGTATAAACCAAGCTACGAAGGTTGAAAGAAAAACAGAGTAACATTTACTTAAGGGAATCAGGAAAGGTTTCATGGAGAAATCAGAAAATGAAACATGCCTTGAAGTATAGGTGGTACCTCTGGAAACAGAAGAGGGGGAGGGAGGCAGAATGTGTACATGTATGCATGTGTTTTGGGGAGGTGAAAAAATGGGGAAAGAACATTCCAGAAAGTAACAGAAGCAAGGCATGAGATATAGAGTTCACATCATCTCTCAGCAATAGGCAATGTGTAATTACTAAAAGTTTTGAGAGGAAAAGACCATAGACCAAGAATGCTTTCAGGGGAACCAGTTTTAAATTTTTTATTTGGGAAAGTTATTGGGACACACATTATTTCAAGTGTAAGTTTCATTGGTTAAATTCCAACCATTAGATCCATAATTCAAGAGGCTAAAAAAAAAGATTACATAAAATAAAACATTTGTTACAAGGCTTCCTTTGCATTTTGATGATCCAAAAGATATGCCCCTAGTATTGGCTTCCAGGATGAGGAAATCACAGCACTGGCCACAAGGCATATGGGAGTAAAAGCAGAGTGATCTGGGAGAGAAAGCAGACTTACGGGGACAAGCTGCTATAAAGTCGAGCAAGGGCCAAGCAGGGAGGGGGGTTGGAAACTAATTCTATACAGGAATTAAAAAGTCAGTCTACTTCCAGGAGGGCATCAACCAGGTTGACCAAAAGCAACAGAACTCTGAACAAGGGTTGGAACTAACGAGAAAAATCAACAGGCATTCAATTTCCCGCTGAAGTTCAGAACTGGGAGATTCTTCATACCATTCACACTCTTCAAAAGCAGGTTCTAAAGACACAGAATAGGGGGTTGTGAAATCCCAGTTAGTCTACAAGCCCAGGCCCAAGAGAGTAAAGCAAACTCACCTGTCCAGGGTAGTGTTTAAGGAGCTACCATCCAGTAGCATTACCAGTATCAACAAAATTCCAGAAGTTTTAGCCCTTGGCTATAGAACAGCAAAAACTTATTTCCAAACTCCAATATCCAATGCTATAAGATCCACACACCTCATACCGAACCAAATTAAACTGGTTTCTAAAAGAGCAAGCAGCCAGAAGATGGCAGAATTCTCACTCTAAGGTGCATTGATAGAAGTAGTAAGGGTCCAAGCAATGAGATGCAATCCTGATTTCACTTTTAATATCCTCTCGCTTATTATTCCATAATCAGCTCAATCTAATTGATCACATTTATGATTTTTAATATTCTTTTCTTCCACTTCGAGGGGTTTCTATTATCTTACAACTGTTTCTTTCCAACTGGCACTGTTTTTCTACACCATTGTCCTAAAATGTCCTCCCATTATTTCATTTTATCTACACATAGAAATACTTATTTCAGTTTTTATTTTATACAAATATCCACTTCACTTATGTTAGGTGGAATGCATAGTACTCTTTGGAGTGATCTTAATTTGTAGGCTCTGATTTTCCATTCATTTATTTAGCTGTTATCACCTACATAGCACACATGCAGAGAGGTTGTGAGATCCCATCCCTTTCACGAGATGTTCTGATGGGTAATTTTCTATGTCAATTTGGCTGGGCCACAATGCCCAGATATTTGGTCAAACATTATTGTGGAGTTTCTGTGAGGGTGTTTTTGCATGAGATTAACGTTTAAATTGGTGCACTTTGAGCAAAGTAGATTGCCCTCCATGATGTCAGTGGGCCTCATCCAACCAATCAAAGGCCTTAATAGAACAATGACTTCCCTCAAGTATGAAGAAATTCTGCCAGCAGACTGCCTTTGGACTAGAATGGAAAATCTGGCAGCCCACCCCATCAGATTTTGGACTTGGCAGACCTCCACAACTGTGTTAGCCAATTCCTTAAAATACATCTCTCAATAGATATATAGAGAGAGATAGCTGGTTGGTTCTGTTTCTCTGGAGAACCCCAACAATACAGATGCCTTTGAGATATAGATATATAGAGAGATATAGACATGATGTATATATCAACACATAGTATTAGGTTTCTATTGATGCATAAATTACAACAAACATAGCAGCTTAAAACATCATGCATTTATTATTTCAGTTTCTGTGGGGTCAGGGTCTGGGCATGGCTTAACTCTGGGTCCTCTACATAGATTCTCATCAGTCTGCACCCAAAGTATTGACAGATTCTGTGGTTTCACATAAGTTTCAACTGATGATCTGCTTTTCACAGAATTCAGCTCCTTACAGTTGTAAAATTGAGGTCTTCACTTCTTGCTGTCTGTTGGCAAGAAGCTACCCTTAGTTTGTAGGATCCTTCAGTTCAGCCCAACTTGTGGAAACTTCCCCCTTCATAGTCAACAAGGAAGCAAGAGACTCCAGCAAGACAGGTGCTTCACTTTATGTAACAATCACATAATCACATATATCTTGTCACCTTTGCACATATGCAAGAGCTTGAAAGTCACAGGTCCCACACATGTTCTAGGTCCCCATATGAGAGTCACATAAGGGCATGAACACCATGAGTCAGGGACCATGGAGCAACCTTAGATCCTGTCTTCTACAGCATAATTTTTCCACAGACTGAACAATTTTAGATAAGAGCAGCCACATTTTTAAATCAAGTTTTTCTTTCTCTTCCTCTCATGAATATAATGAAACTCAGGGCATATTCACATGTAAAACCAATTATCATATTCACCTTCTTTTGGATGTCAAGTGACCCAACTTTTGCCTTTATAAAAATGGCACCAGAATAACTGCAATTTGGAAGTACAGTCAGGCCTGGCCAGTTGCTAAGAAGCCAGATGTGATCTCTTGGTGGCTATTTTTTGCTGTGCTACAAAAGCCCCTTTGTTGTTTCCTTGTTTTTTCTTTTTACATTTTTGTTAACTTTAATTGAAGTACCTGTGAACAAATTTGAGACATAATATACATCTTACATAGGCAAATATATATATTTTCATTGCATTAATTTCTATATTTTTCTTCATCTCCTTTGTTTACTAAAAAGAAACATACATAAATCAAAATTCAGTATTTTATTTTTAAAATATCAGCTATGTAGTAACTAAGCTAAATATGTTCCTATATCAAGATATTTTGAATATATTTACTTTTATGCAAGGTCATAACCCCCTTCCTTTTAAAGTTTCTTGCATTAAAAATATATTAAAATTTCTTTGTTGTTAGCTTGATTTTCCTTTCATGGACATTGTTCTAAATATATTACAACATTTATTTGGCACTATATATGCAACTTTTTAAAAACACATACACCTTTCCCAACGTAAAGGACAGCAGTATAATAATAATTTGAATTCTACTGAACTGTCTCTCTGACCTTGGTATAAGACCAAGGTCTTACACTGATGTATTTCATATTCTGCTTTTCATTTTGTCTTTTTGTTCTAACTTTTTTTAATGTTTCTTAAATGTTTTACTATATATAACAAAAGACTTTCAAAGAGATTTAACAGTAACAGTTCAATTTAGAAAGCCAAATTAATGCCAGGTTACTACTATAAAGGTAATCTATGCTAAAAGAGAACATATATCTATTAAGAGAAGATACTATTTACTTTTTTGAGTACTCTCTATATAAAATAGGCTTAAATTAATGTAATTTGACCTTGGCTTTTACAACAATGTTATTAATATCATATGGATTATGTTGATAATTAGAAAATACGTCTGACTCCTGTTGTAATTATTAATAGAACTTCCTAACAAGATAACTAAGGAGGGCATGTGATCTCTGTATTTTATTTGAGACAAACCACCTATTGTTTGCATTTCTGTACCAAAATGTTCATCCCACCCAACGTCATTGCTTCTCTTGCAGCTCTCTTAGGTAGTGATGCCCCAGCTACCATAGGCCTAGGAGAGGAGCAGGTTCAACATTCTCCTATTTCCACACAACACAAATTCCAAACTATTATTTTTCTGCCCGTGTGCAAAACGCATTCTGCCTTTAAGGTCTACCTGAGGGTGTAGAGATTAAGGGCTTGACTCAGTACCACTTACCCCAACAACGGATCCAATCTTAAAGCTATGCACACAAAAAACAGTGCTGGAACAGAAAACAAAATACCATCCTGAGTACTGGATGGCAGTTCCATTGCAAGCCACAGAATTATTCAAGCAAGGCAATCGCATCCTCTCATGGAAACCAGGAGTCACCCAACTCTAAACCTGCCTCCCACAGCCCCTGCTTGTTCATGCTGTTCCTGAGGGCAACCCCTGTGTGGCCTTGCATGGTGTGTGGCATCTCTCTCCCCTGGGCTGTGCATGTATATGACTAATAAACTACTGTCTATCTCATCTGTTCAGCATCAATGTCATGGGTTTGGCATCTCATACTATTTAGGACAAGGAACCTTCCTTGACTGATGGGGTGAGCATGAGGCAACCAAAAATGTTTGGGTCTTTTTTGGTAAAAGGAACATTGCAGAAGTTAAGAATCTTGAGGTGGGGAAATTATTCTGGATCATCCAGGTGGGTCCAACGTGATCAAAAGGGTTTTTATAAGAGGAAGGCAGGGGAGTCAGAGTCAGAAAGAGAAAACCTAAGGGCTGAAACAGAGTCAGAGAGGAGAGAAGATGGCATGCTGCTGGCTTTGAAGACAGAGGAAGAGGCTACAAGCCAAGGAATGCAGGTGGCCTCTAGTAGCTGGAAGAAGCAAAGAAACAGATTCACTGCTGAAGCCTCCAGAAGGAACAAAGCCCTGCTAATACTCTGATTTTAGAATCCTGGCCTTTAGAATTGTGTGAGAATAAATTTGTGCTATTTTAAGCTACCAAAATGTGTTAATTTGCTACAGCAATAATAGGAAATTAATACAATTGTCATTTTGAAATATAGCTCATTTCATGGCTCCATGTTTTTGCCCACAGCACTGCCTCAACTCAGAATAGTCTTCTCCCTGGAGATCGGGAGTTATCTTTTAAATCAGTTCAAGTATTACAGCCTCCAGAAAAGCTTCCCTGATACCTTGCCTTCTCCACCAGGCTCAGGCTCAATAAATTTCTCCTCATCTGTGTTCCCATAGCATTCTGTGGTTATTTCAGAGAACATGAAGACAGCTCCCTGTGAGAGCAGACTCAGCCAGGGTATTTTATGGTTCGCTAGTGATAAGGTCATGCATGGACTGTAATGGCTAATCCTTGGCCCTCAACTTACTTGGCCTATTAATATTTCACTCCCTCCTCCTCACCTGACTTTCTAGAACACCATCCTATCTTTTCATTTTCCTACCTCAACACACTCACCTTCAATTTTGTTTGCTGGTTCCTCCTTGTCTCTCTTAACCCTGAAAACCTAGGCCAGGAAGATGACAGGGATCAGTACCAGATCTCTCCTCTGCTCTGTTCACACTCCTCCCTTGGACATCTCACTCAGCCACAGGGCTTTAAAAACCAACCGCATGCCCCAGACTAATAAAATTTTATCACCAGCCTAGATTTTTCTCCTTCAACTCCAGTATAATTAATCCGACTGCATTTTCTATGCTTTTATTTGAATGTCTAACACAATTCTTAAATATACCACGTGCCAGACTGAACTTTTGATCCCCGCCCCTCCCCCCGCCAGCTCGCTCACTCTCTCAATCTCTTCCTTCTCAGTGACGCCATCTTTAGCTGCTCAGGCCCAAAACCTTGAAGTCATCTTTGACTCTTTTCTCATGCATCTTAA
>RJWJ010039293.1:0-14538 GCA_004363605.1 Indri indri | reverse complement strand
GAAGAATCAGGCATCAGAAAGACAGGATTTGGAATAGCTTTGGGGAACCAGATAGCCAGAACCACACTGTGAAGAACCACACTCATTGAATAAGGTTTGACTATTTTCTCTCTTAGTGTTACTCCACTCAAGGTTCAAGTATCTGGAAACATGCACTGATTTGTCCCCGCTTAACTAAGATTTGTTAGGGCATCTTGACTGACACCCCTACCCAGAGTGCATGCAATGGAGCTAGATTGTTCTCCAACTTAAAACAACAGCAGAAGGAGGAGGTGAAAGAGTAGATGTCTACTCCTACAACAAGAAAAGGCTGTTAAGAGCAAATATCTCTCATTTATAAAAAAAGATTCTTCTATATTCAGAAAATCTTGCAGTTTTATTTCAATTAATTTTCTTAAAAATGTTGAGTGATTTTTAGGGAAAATTATATATGCAGTATAATCTCTCTCTTTTTTTTTTTGAGCCAGTGTCTCACTGTGTTGCCCAGGCTAGAGCACTGTGGTGTCGGCCTAGCTCACAGCAACCTCAAACTCCTGGACTCAAGCGATCCTCCTACCTCAGCCTCCTGAGTAGGTGGGACTACAGGTGTGGGCCATGACACCTGGCTAATTTTTCTATTTTTGGTAGAGACGGGGTCTCACCCTGCTCAGGCTGGTCTCAAACTCCTGACCCCAAGTGATCCTCCTGCCTCGGCCTCACAGAGTGCTAGGATTATAGGCGTGAGCCACCACGGCCGGCCCAGTGTAATCTCTTTATTTAAAATAAGTATTTACATTGAAAAAACCTGACAAACACTACCTCAGACAGGTGATCATGTTGAATATCAGCAGTGACAAATCATGTTAATCATGTGTGCCCTTGACATGATGTAATGAAATGGCACTTTCCCTCTGTGGTCTTCCTCCTGAAAACCTCAGTCTAATCACAAGAAAAACATCAAACAAATCCCAATAAAGGGACATTCTACAAAATCCCCGATCAGTATTCCTCAAAACTGTCAAGGTTATCAAAAACAAAAAAAGTCTGAGAAACTGTCATAGCCGAGAGGAGATCAAGGTGACACGATGCATAAGTGTAATGTGGTGTCCTGGATGGGATCTCGGAGCAGAAAAGGACCTTAGGAAAAAAAAAAACAAAACCCGAAGTAAATATGAATAAAGTATGCACTTTGGTTAATAACAATGTATCAATATTGATACTGTAACGAGTGTACCAGACTGGGATGAGATGCTAATAACAGAGGAAACTGGGTGCAGAGGATATGGAAACTCTACAATGTCTTTAAAATTTTTCTGTAAATCTAAAAATATTTGAACCACTAAATCTTATTTTTAAAAAATCTTATTTCTCTCACTTTATCATTTTATCTATGCCACTCCATTGGGGATACCCAAAACTATGTTCACCAACCTCCTCTATAGTGATAACCCCCAAATCATTATTTTTAGTTTAGATTCTTCCTTGATACACACATACAAATAAATGCATATATCATATATGTGATATATACACACATGCATACATCATGTATGTATGTATATTAATATATTGCTCGACAGACATCTTGATCTGGACATCTTTCTGGCATATAAAACTTAATATATCTCTCGGTAAGAGATAATTGATGACCTTGTGACAATGTGCTGTAGGAGCATGCTCTTAATGTCATATATTAACTTACTTGATGAAAGTTTATATGCAGGCACTGTTGCAGATACCGCAGGCTTAAGAAGACACACACGTGTCCTGTTGTCAAAGAGTTTAGAATATGTTGAGAGAGACACATGTTAGCAAATCTCATAACAGTATGGACTCTGAAATGAAGTTAAATTTGTCCGCATGCTGTACCTTGTGCATGCCTTTATTGTGGCACCTGTCACACTCCATCTCACTTATGAAGCCATGTGTTTGTCATTCCAACTACATTGTACCTCAATAAAAGTTTGTAGAAACATCTTGTTTATTTTTTTGTCACTTCACTTGTTGAATGTTTAATGAGTGAGAAGACTGGACTCACATGCTGATTCATGTTTATGTCCCCAAGGGACATGTGGTCCAGTGACAGGCAGACAGTCGGCTGTGATTCTATCCCAGGCTCCCACTAACCTTTGGCACGATTCTGACTCTGCTATGCCTTAGTTGCTCCTTAGTGCAGGCTACAGTGACCAACTGTCCCAGTTTTCCAGGGAATGTCTTTGTTTTAGGCATTCACTGTCCCACATTTCAAAACAAAACAAAACAAGACAAGACAAAACAAAACAAAACCCAGTCCTGGACAAACCTGGGTGGTTGGTCAATCCAGAAAAGCCCTTAAAAAATTCTGGAGCATGTTCTGGAACATATTTACCTTTTTTCTTGTTCAAAAAACTGTAAGAATAAAGTGATCTAGTGAATGTTGATGAAAACACTCACTGAGCATTTACCACGTCCATCTCTTTATGGGATTCACCTTGTTTAAGCCTCGTGACAGCTCTGTGAGGTAAGAATCATCACCATTGCCATTTGACAGATGATGAAAGTGGGCACAGAACATTAAACCACAGAACTGAATTTCAAATCCAAGGCTGTCCAAAGCTCGTCTTCAGCTCTTAGCTTTCGTGTTTAAATACAGCGAAATGGCAAGTCATGTTGTTACTGAGTTTTTTCCCAACTCTGAGAAACTTCCAAGTCTGCCCCAAATCAACCACACTTTTAAAGTACATGCCCCACTAAAAATAAGTTAGACTGTGTAAACAATGCAGATCTGCCTCGAGAAATTAGTTTTCTCAGAATAAATACACATGAGGCCTCTTCAGTCTAATTGTACTGAGTTAATCAATTTGGAGAAAAGCTGACCATTGCACTCCTTTGGAGGAATTTTTGTTTGTTTGTTTGCATAGCTCATAATTAGCTACTTCTGTGGAATGATTCTGGCTACAGTTCCTGTCTCCAAGCATCTGATTTAAACATTTATAGTCTCTCAGATTCCACCGGCTTGGGTGAGCTTTTCCAGACAGGTTAGTGATTTCGAGTTTGGCAAGTACTTTGACTTTTCAGTCTGTTTTGAGTGAAAAATCAATTTATACTCTTTGCAAACATGTGACAGCATAAATCAGGCAATTGAGCTCACTCCTAAAACACAATAGGAGCTTGTTTCATTTTGCAGAGGAGACGGACAAAACACTTTCTATTAGTTTCAAACATATTCCTGTCATACCATGGCAATTTGACAAGCTACTGTTCTATCATCCTTAATTCAACAGATGATAAAAACAGAGGAAAGAGAGGTTAGATTATCTGTACCGGGCAGCACAGAGGAAGGCAGGAATGGAGTCAGGTTCAGAATTCACGGGTCCCAAACACACCAAACATTCCAGGCCTCTTAACGTCTCTCTGCAGCATCCCTGGTATTTGATGTTGAGATTTTACGGCATCCGTTGTCCTAACTAACCTACTCAGAAAGTCTTCTCATTCAGGCATCTTTTAATTAAAGGTGGTCTGGAGAAAGTGGAGGCTTCAATCAAAACTCCAAAACAGTTGGGTGCTATAAAACTAATTTAAAATGGAATAAAGTGGAAAATAAAAGAGCTGGTTCCCAAATTACACTATTTAGGCTTGAGATGGCAAGTAATTCCAGTGAATATGAAATCATTGATGCAATGTGGTTTTTTTTTTTTTTTTTTTAAAAAAAAGAAACATAGGGCAAAATAGAGTTGACCTTGGGAATATATCGTTTTTCACCTCTGTCCTGGAAAAACTGATAGTCAACTTAAGAGAATATTCCGCTATAGAAAACTAACAATCACTAAAAATGTGATTTTTTTTGTACTCTCCAGTTTTACTTGCAAATTCTAACTTTGTTAATGTCATCTCTTTGCTAAATACATACATTCTGAAACACTCAGCTATTCCCTTCTAAATACTCTGATAAGGAATTTGTCTGACTTTCATTTTTCAGCTGCTTAGCTAGATTTTATCAAAGTAGGCCTTGTGTTTTTCACCACAGTAGACTAAATTTCAGACAGTTTTTAATGATTTTTCCCCACCCTCCAACATCTGGAAAACCTCACAAGTTTTATTTGGGCTATTTTTTTCTTTCTATTTTGCGTTTCAACTCAGTAGGATCCTCAGTATGAAGGATTGTGAGGTGAACTTCTCTACTGGGAAAACTGCTTAAATTTGAGCTGAACTAGAGGGCAACTTTGCCCAGAAACAGAGTCCTCAGCTGAGTGTGGACACTTACTTATTTCTGGTGTGATCCTAAATCACCGTGACCCTCTTCTCCAGAATGAAATCCATTGGCTTAAAATAGGGTTAATCTAGGGAGGCCGAGGCGGGCGGATCGTCCTGAGCTCAGGAGTTCGAGACCAGCCTGAGCAAGAGCGAGACCCCGTCTCTACCAAAAATAGAAAGAAATTAATTGGACAGCTAAAAATATATATAGAAAAAATTAGCCGGGCATGGTGGCACATGCCTGTAGTCCCAGCTCCTCGGGAGGCTGAGACAGTAGGATTGCTCGAGCCGGGGAGTTTGAGGTTGCTGTGAGCTACGCTGACGCCACGGCACTCGCCCCAGGCAAGAGAGTGAGACTCTGTCTCAAAAAAAAAAAAAAAAAATAAGGTTAATCTCATGTTCAGGGCAACCCCAGTGACTGGCTCATAGGGACTCTCCTGCCTGTTAAATCATTTTGAGGAAGGGATACTGAATTCACGTTACATAAAACCGGTCAGTTCTGTGGCAGATATGCTGTGGTGACCCCTGCTAATTTAGCTGAGATCAAAAGCACTCTGAATTAATATTGGGAGCCTGATGACAGGGGGAACTTAATAAAGTGCAGTGGCATTTAGTTTTCAGAGCAATGTTTCACCTGAGCATCACATAACCATTCAGATAAAGGCCCATTTGCATTCTCCTCTCCATCACCGCTACCTGATTCTAACAGGCATGGTGGGGTAAACTCAAAGTGTGCAAGTGCCTTTGTAATTTATGAAAGGGTAAACTTTGAGTGGGATGCCTTGGGAACAGCTCAAAATATCAGCACGTTTTCTAAACCTGAGGTCCTGTGGCGTGTTTCCCAGATACAGTATACATGTACAGACAGTCCCTGACCCATCAGTGGTTCAACTTAATGATTTTTTAACTTTATGATGGGTTTATCAGGAAGTAACTCTATCATAAGTTGAGGAGCATCTTGACAGAGGATGGTTTGACTTTCAATTTTTTGACTTTACAATAGGTTCATTGGGGTATTAAACACATGATATTTTCGACTTACAAATGGCTTATCAGGATGTAGCCCCATGATAAATTGAGAAGCACCTGTATAAAGTTTATGTCAGCTCCCAAATTTTTGAAAACAATTCTTACAGTTTACAGTAGCTTTTTGCATTATGATTTCTTCTTTTTCAAGTTTGAGGCTGAGACCTCACCTTTCTGTTTTCTATGAAGGTGAGGCACAGTCATGTGACCTAGCTTCCAAAAATCGGATGAAACCAAGACAATGATTTCTCTGCAGCAAAGAACAAGGTGAGGAATGAGGCATGGTCAAGCAACCAATTTGCTGATATGTGTCGCAGAATATGGCACAGGGACATTGAGCTATCGGATATAACAGGAACAGGTCTTGGTAGTAACTTTCTGAGGCTCTATGCTCATCTTCCCAGGGAAGGGCTACGCTGTCCCTGTAGAAGTGGCATTATGCCTGTGAGCAGTCCGGGGGCATTATTTGGATTTTTTTTCCTGGTCATGTAGCTTCTGAGACTAATTTGCTAGTCCTCATGGTGACTATGTGAACTCCAGAGTACGATTTAATAAATTTGTTTACTGCTTAAACTAGCTGGAGTGGATTCTGTTGCTTGCAATTAAGAATGCATACAAATTCAGATGGGATCAGAAGTGCTTACAGACAACAAATGGTCAAGGAAATCGGAATCTATGGATTGGCTGTTTGGTCTGATTGGTTTTGTAAACAAAACACAATTCACTTGTTATTAATAAATGGAGCTTTGGCAGCCCATGGCAAAAAGTGGCAAAACACTTAACAAAATTATCACTGTGCTCACCCGGAACTTAGTAAACATGGAGGGAAAATTACCATGCCCCAAAACATTGTTAAGAGCACGAGGAATACAAAGGCTGTGGACCAGGAATGGTATTTCAAACTATACTAGAGAGTGGCAAGAAAGAATGACTAGATAGATCGGACTAAATTCTAGGCACAAGATATAATCAGATCAAGTGAATGCTCAAAAAAATCCTTTGACTAACATGTTAGGAAAAGGCTGTCTTTTTCTGATGTTGGATTTCTCTTGTGTACAAGAAGACACTGATCACTAATAGTACTGTAAATAAATTAATTGGGGCCCATAATACCTTTCATCCTAAGCTATGACATTGCAGTAGGAATTATTTTCAAGGCACTTGCCTGCCTCTGTCTAACAAGAACCGAACAAGTTCACAAAGTTAGGTTTTGCTTCAGGCTTGGGATCTTCTACTTTCCTTTTTCCTTAAAACCTATTTCATATTATTCTAACAGAATGTAGACATGAAAAATTATTTCTTGATGAACTCCAAACTTAATCTGATAAGAGAAAAAAATCTTTCAATTAAATAGGTGTCTGCTTTGATAAGTCCCAAATGGCCAAGCTTATTTCATTTTAAGAAAATACTAAAGTGACCTGTTAGTCTGGATTGACAACATGGACCAAACACTGACTTTTCTATCAAGTATATGTACAGCTGTTTTTCAACTCTTCAAATGAATATTTATTTCAAGGACTAAATATGCTTTCTTATTTTGTAACTCTGCTTTGTGTCTATGTCTATGCTTTTAAAAGGAAAATGCTTCTATCCCCAATAAAATAGCATAATCATTTAGTAGGGTTGGAAAAATACTAAAATGTGGCAATGATCTATTAATCTGAACCTGAGGCCTTGTAGAGCTCTCAAGTTTCTATACTATTTATAAAAGAAATTAATCTACATGATGTAATTTTACATTCTATTTATATCATTATTCTTTATACAACATAAACACAGAATTCTGTGATGTTATTACATGTCATAAATGTCATCATAATTTGTCTTTACACATCATAAATATCTTAGTTTGTGACATTATTACACCTTCGGGTGTCTCTTTCCATATTTATGATAATTACATCAAAGTATTTACTATAATTATGTCATTTGATGAAATTACAGTAATTACTTCAAAAAATGATAGCCCATGACTAATGAATTAAAATAGCATGGAAATTCACATTAAAAATGACATTAAAATAATGCTAAGGATCTGAGATAACCCACAAGAGCAAGAACATTCATTACTGAGTTTTTAACCTTCAAACTGGGCTCTACAGGTTTCCCCTCCTGAGGATTTCATCTTTGCTGAGGACTGGGAGATGATTTGCAATGGCGCAGTAAACCATCAAGACATTAAAAAAAATAGTTGAAACCCAATTGCCAGCATTATTTTTGGCAAATTGGCCAAACTAAAATATAATTAAAAAAAAATAACTTGCTAACCATCATAGAAGATAATTCAAATCTTCCTCAATTTGTATTCCCATTTCATTCTCTTTCTCTTTGCTGTTTATGGTATGTTAAAAACAGGCTTATCTAAACTATCCTGTATGTCTTAGGTAACAGACTGGGTATATACTGGATTCACGAGGCACTTGTTTTTCAAGCTGAAATTCGTATTCATATATCACAAGACATGGAACTGGCAAGGACCAAGAAATCGTTTCATTCAGCCTCTGCCTTCAGATAGATTACGCTTAACAATGGCTGAGAGATGGGGCTTTCTGTTCTTAGCAGTTTCCATGGAATAAGGCATGGAGCAGCATGGGAGCAAATGGACACTGAGACCAAAGGGGACAACGACCAGGAGAGGGAACTAGGATGAGGCCAGGGAGGAGAGGAGGTGGAAACAGCATGGGCAAGAAGTCTAATAGGAGAACAAGAAAGCTTTTGAAATAAGGGGTTGGGGAGGAGTGAACCTGGGGAAACGAGGGCCTAAGAAGGAAGACGGGCATTCCTGGAAAAATCTATTTTAAGGTTTGCCTTTCGGTAGTGTGGAGAAAACCTTTCCATCTACTGCTCGACAGCATGAACGCTCTTCCCCAAGCAAGCTTTGCTTGCCTCCCCAAAGTTTGCCTTTCCACCCTCACCATGGGCATTTCCTCCTCCTCGATGCCATGCCTTTCAGATTTTGATATAAACATTTCTACATTAAATAAACTTCGAGTGCCTACTAGGTACTGTTCTAGAACCTGGGAGTTGCATACATCAATGAATAAAGCAAAAAATTCTGCCCTTATGGAGCTTATGTAGAAAGAAAATAAAATTAGAGGTCAAGAGAAAAAAAAACCCAAATAAATAATTGTACAATCTTGCAGTATGTAATACATGCTATTAATATAATATGATAACATGGTGTTAAGCAGAATTGAGAATGCTGGAAAAGAGTGGGGTACACAGAGTCACAAATTTTAATAAGTTTGTGGTTTCTAAATAGGCCTGACTGAGAAAGTGATGTTAGAGCAAAGATTCAATAAATAGGGAGGGAGCCACGGGCGTATCTGGAGGAAGAGCACTGTAGGTGGAAAGAGCTAGATAAGGATTTGAGGCAAGAGGCTGCCTGGTGTGTTGGAAGGCGGAGGGCCAGGAAGGGAGCAAGGAATAGGAGACAGAGACAGAAAGGTGGAGGCAGGGTTTGCCTTTAAACAGTGTTATTAGACATCAAACTAGATGTGTAAAATAGGCAGCTAGTTATTCAAATTTAGGGACGCAAATTTGAGATTTGGAGCGCAACTTAGAGATGCTGTTTCAGGCCGTGAGAAGAGACAAGTTTGTGCAGAGAGTGAGGCAGGTGGACTAGAGGGAGGTGCAAGGCCTGAGCTCACTTGGGGAAGCCCCGACGACAGATAATTGCTCAGAGACAGGAGCAGGAGGCAGCAGAGGTGACTGAAATAGAGGGGCCAGGTAAGAAAATGGGAGAGCGCTATTCTGATTCATAGCCCAATAAAGGCAGTATTTTAAGGGGAGAGAATGATCAACTGCCAAGTATTTCAGTAGCGCAGCGACAGGACTAAAGTAGACTGTTGGGCACAGCACCGAAATGGAATGCTTCCGTTCTCTCTGATCTAGACATCCATATGCTAATTATCCATCCTTTAAATCCCAATTCACCATCCTACTAAACAAAAATAATAGCAGGTATAAAATGCTTTATATTTCACAAAACCTTTTTATGTATCAGTTCATTACATTCTCATTGCAACCTTGGCTAGTGCAGACAATGAAATTGAAATGCAGAACAGTTTAAATGACTCATGAAGTCTCAAATCTAAGTGTTTAAACTTGAATTCTTTTCTGTATAGACACTTCAGATAACGTCCCTCTGAAGTTTGTCCTGCTCTTCTAGACTCATCACTCTCCGCCTGTTTCTGACTGTCTAGATCCGTCCTGACTTCATGTATCAGGGATTCCCAAAGTGTGGACCATTGACCCTGCAGCTCCCAAATCCTCTCAGAAGATCAACAATATCAAAAATGTTTTCATAATTATACTGAGACATTATTTGGCTTTTTCTCTCTCATTTGTTCATGAATATAGTATGGAGTTTTCCAGAGACTACATGACATATGGTATTGCAACAGAATTAATGTAGATGCAGAGAATTCAGCTGACTTCTATTAATTTGGATATTAAGGAAATTCAAAAAATGTCAAACAATGTGACTCTTCTTTATTTTTTTCTGACAAATACAGTTACCTTTTCCTCGAAATAAAGTATGACTATTAACATGTAATGACCTTTAACTATTGTAAATGAATTAATGAATTCTTTAAAATTTTTGTTTTAACTTTTAATGTGGCAAATATCAATGGATGTACCTACATAAAAGAAAGTTCTATGGGATAATCAATAATTTTGATTTCCACTGTCTATACTATTTGGGTCCCTGCTATAATGGTTGGTATTTATTTCAGTTTCCTTTCATATAATCCCTATTTGTCTTCCCAGATCATTAGGTCTTTAAGTTGTGGAGACTATCCTTTTTATTTTTATATTGTGGCTCCCCCTAGGAATATTCCTATTTCTGGGTAGTTAAACAATTTTCAATTAATACCTAATGAATTTTTATAGATTAATCAATTTCCCAAATTCCTTTACTGGTAAGTTAAAAAAAAAAACAAAACCCAACTTTCTCATTGTAAGTTCATTGTTTCTGGAGATAGCTTCTCTTAGGAATTCATTTATTTAACCAGTATTTATTAGCGTATCTTGCAGCCCAGTGGAAAACACCACCAAGATGGATGAGACCACAGTCCCTGCCTTCCAGGCATTTATAACTCAGTAGGAAAGATAAGATGAGGTATCTCATCATGAGACCTGATATATCCTTGATTCTAAAAATGCACTTCTCCCTGCCCCACATATTCTAACATTTCTCTAGTAAAATGAATCTTATACCTGAGGACATCTTAACATTTTTTCATGGTTTAAATGGCAAAATGTTTCTTCTTCTTTAGAAATACACAAAATAGGGTGAATCTTACTATCAGTTGAACCTTTGATTTAATGAAACGCATTAGGTCATTAAATATAAAATGTCTGATTTTGAATCAAAAGTATAGTTTACAAGAAGCAGTACAATTAATCAAACTATGGGCCTAAACTATCAACACAATTTTGCCATCTTAACAGCAGCTTGTTTATACCATCAGGCATCAGCGAAGAAGCCTGGAGAGCAAGTGGAGATGAAATCACGAAAGGCGTTTTCCACGGCTTGTTGAGAATTGAATATTTTTCCTTGCAATAAGGGTCCAAAGCCTGGAAGAAGTGGTAGTCAGTTGGTGCAAGGTCTGATGAATACAGTGGATGACAGAGAGTTTCCAAGTCCAGCCTCTGTAGTTTGAGCAGCGTTGTTTGTGCGACATGTGGTTGAGCATTGTCTTGCAAGAGCATTGTCCTATCTCTATTGACCAATCTCGGCTGCTTAATCGCAAGCATCCTCATCATTTTGTCCAGTTGGTTGCAGTAGACATCTGCTGTAATCGGCTGACCAGATTTTATGAAGCCGTAGTGGATAATACCAGTACTGGACCACCAAACAGACACCATTAGCTTTTTTTGGTGAATATTTGGTTTTAGACTGTTTTGGCAGTTCATCTTTATCCAACCATTGTGTCAAATACTTGCAATTGTCAAAAAGAATTCATTTTTCATCACGCGTAAAAATACAGTGTAGAAATGGTTTGCCTTTATGTCATGACAGCAAAGAAAGGCAAGCCTCCAGACTACTGCTCTTCTGATGCTCGTTTAATTCATGGGGTACCCATCTATCCAGCTTCTTTACCTTGACAATTTGTTTCAAACGGTCCAATATTTTTGGAATAGTAACGTCAAACCTTGCTGCTAATTCATGCTTCGGCTGAGATGGTTTCACTCCCACTACAGCTTTCGGCTCATCATTATCCACCTTGGTCTCAGGTGGCCCACGTGGCTCATTTTCAAGATTAAAATCACCAGAACGGAACTTCTCAAATCATCAATGTGCTGCGCCACATCCTTTCCAAACACTTCGCTTTATTTTGAGCTGTCTGTGCTGCATTGGTTCCATGACAGAACTCACATTCGAAAATAACATGAATTTTTGACTTATCCATGGTTTTACAAAAATTGTTCTAAAAAAATTTGAAAGATAATGTCAAGCTAAAATGTACGTTTACAAGACTGAGGATGTACTTTCACAATAAACATAAAACAAGAAGTGTCAACATGATATGTCAGAGATATCAACTGTCAAACCTAGTACTTAAGGAAATCAAACATTTCATACTTAATAATCTAATAATATAAAACAATCAAATATAGAAAACTTAATGTGATAAATACCAACACAAACAAAACAAATGCCTAGAAGAGTTTTGGGAAAAAAAGATCTACATATTTAGGTAATCATGCAACTATTTTTCTCTTGGTTGTTTCTTCACAGATTCCAACTATTTCAAAGTTGTTATCATTTTATTTTACTTCTCTGCATTACCCCAAAAATATAGAGCCTCCAAATCAACATTTTACACCAAACTTCCATCAAACCTTTTAATAGCTTAATTAACACTGAGAAAGAATTGCTTGTCATAGGTCCTCCATGATTTGTACAGAAAGTTTCTGCTACAGCCACACTTGGTGTATAGAAGAAAGGACCTGAAGTTCTCATAATTGGACAGTATATTAGGAAGAAAGTGACTGAAAATTGAGTTTTTTTATGTTTTGTCCACCATATCCTTTCTGCTTGATTCCTACCAAGACCCCCACACAATTTACCATATGGATTTCTTAATATTTCTGGAAAGTGAATTCAGGGATCAAAAAGTCAATATTACAATAACTTTCAATTCACTAACTTATTAGTTGGAGCCAATTAGTTGGAACACCAACTAATCATTTCCATAAGTAAGGTCATATTTTCTCTCCTCATTTCTGGGAGGAAGAGAAAAAAATGTAAGAATTCAAGCTCATATTAATAAGATCTCATATTCGTGAACAAAGCAAGGTCTTAGGGATTATAAACCCAGTCTAATCTCATCTATCATCCAAACTAAGATTTATTATTATGAACATAAGGCCCTGTAACAAATTAAAATAGTCATTTCCATTTACTGTATTATTGAGGTGAATACTTAAACATTTGTACAAGTTAGTAAGACTTGAAACCAAAACAAAAATGAAAACAAAAACAAAATAAAACAAAAAACATTGTTGATTAGAATCAAATTTGCCAGAGCAAAATAACCTATCCTTTGGCTATAATCCAGGTTTACAAAGTATCATTTTTTAAGATATATTATTCTGTGAATGCTATGAGTGAGGAAATAATTTTGATAACCGTTTCTATTTCAGGGCTAACAAAACAGGAAAACAAATGTGGCAAATATTCATTATTCCTGTTTCTGGCCCTTTCAGATGAGGGAAAGAAGTATTATGTAAAGGTTTTTAAAAAAATATGAACTTTTTTGGTTCATTATCTATCTGCCTTAAAGTATTTCATATTTGCTTTGTTATCCAAATTATATAACTTAACGCTACTCCATGGCTTTAAGTTCGTTTCTACATGAGTGTTGCATTTGTAATTATATTTTGGAAGGAGTGGTTAGCTTGAAAGGATTAGAAGTGAGATATGGAATTTGGTCCCCTTAGGTCATTTGTTTGTATCCAGCTGAAGTCAGCAGTGGCTAAAATTCATTACCATCTGGCAGTTTTTCCATGGCCTCTGTGACAGAACTTGTGGTCCTAGTCTAGTACATACTAGACAGATGTCCAGGTCATAAAAATCACAACGATACTTGGCATTGTGTCACCCCCTTGTTGACAGTACCATCAGATAGGCCAGAGATCGAAGTGGAATAAAGAATGAGCTGTCTTCATCCCATCCAGTGGTCTGTTGGCAAACAGATACTCAGTCCTTATGTATTCTGTGGGAGGAAAAAAACTCTTGGCTATATTCAAAGGAAATGAAAATAATGCTAATCAATACAGCAGCTCACAGAACAACAGGATCAGGTGTCCTGATTTATCTCCCTGCACAAACACAAAATTGGAAGAAATGGGGGAACTTTCAAATCTTTCCTTTTGATGGCAAATGAAATTTCATGTATGTAGGTTATCGTAAGGTTTCCAAACTATTGTATGAAGCGTGGAAAGCTGGGCATACCTGTGATCATAAACACAGCTTGTGAACTTGAGTGAACAATGCAAACTGAATGTCTTTAAAAGCCCTGTCTACACTATTCTGACCTCACTCCTTACCTTCCGCAGGGATCCCAAACATTTCCCCATGACAAACTTATGTTCTGACATAGATTTAAAAAAAAAAAAAGTCTCATATTCTCAGCCTTTTCTCTGAATATTTTCTTCACCCTTTTGCTCTAACTGAAATCTTCTTGTTCTGACAATAATGCTTCCTTTCACTTTTCCCGAGTGTTGGCTGGTTTTCCTTCCACACGTCATTTCGAAATCATTATTCTTCTTGCCTTTGTGATTTCGATATCTCCACGATGATCCATTTAAGAGAGTTCTACTCCCTCGGTTATTGGCTTACTCACCTTCACTGATCTTGTTCTCCATTAACCTCAGCCACCCACTCACAAGGTCTTACCCTCATCCAAGTCATCACCAGTAATTGCAGAATTTCCAACTGCTCAGTTTCAATCATCGTGCTCTCTCTTATCAACTGTAATTCCATTTCACATTCTCTTATTTTCTCAATTCCTTACCAAACCAGTACCTCCAACCCATTGACCCTGCAGCCTTTTCACTGTTTGTCACTTCCCTTTTGTCCTCATGTCTCCCAACTAAGCTCAGATGGTGTGGTCCATCTTAGCCTGTCATTACCATATTCCCTTGTGTAAATCTCTACTTTCCTGTCTTTCTGCCTCTGTATTAGAAACCTGGTAAAAACTCAACTTTGTTAAACTTTGACTTCACAGTCAAACAGCTATAATATCTGTCCAGGTGACCATTTCACACCTAAAAATTTCAATATTC
>RJWJ010039292.1:0-14541 GCA_004363605.1 Indri indri | reverse complement strand
TACTCTCACTTTAGATCTCAGATTTTATATGATTTCTTCAGACTGACTTCCCTGGCACCGTATCTGTGATAGGAATATATTTCCCTATCATTTCCTATATCATCCCATTTCTCATCATGATAAAAAAATTATTAAAACAAATACTAAGTGCTCTTGTCCACTTATTTGTTACCCTTTGACACCCCTTCTAAAATACATGTTCAATGAAAATGTCCTCATTACTGCTTTTTCATCAGCTTTTATGGGTCTAACATTCATTAGGAATTCAGTACAGGTATACCTTGGAGATAATGTGGATTTGGTTCCAGATCATTACAATAAAGTGGATGTTGCAATAAAGTTAGTCACACAAATTATTTGTTTCTCAGTGCATATAAAAGTTATGTTTACACATATGCTCTAATCTATTAGGTGTGCAATAACATATCTCTAAAAATAATGTACATATTAATAATTTATAATTGCTTTATTGCTAAATAAGCTAATGGTCATCTGAGCCTTCAGCCAACTATAATCTTTTTGCTGGTGAAGGGTCTGGCCTCAGTGTTAATGGCTGTTGACTGATTGGGGTGTTAGTTACTGAAGGTTGGACGGAATGTGCCAATTTCTTAAAATAGGTGACACTAAAGTTCAACACATTGATTAACTCTCCCTTTCCACTCTTCCTTTTAACTCTAGCTTTCTTGCTGTCTTCACTGACCTTCAGTTACTCCTTCCACTGATGTCTTGAATCCCTCAAAGTCATCCTGAGAGTTGAAATCAACTTCCTCTAAACTTCTTTTAATATTGATAATTTGACTTCCTTCCATGAATCACAGATGTTCTTAATGGCATTTGTAATGCTGAATTGTTTCCAGAAAGTTTTCAATTAACTTTACCCACATCCATCAGAAGAATCACTATCTATGGCAGCTATAGACTTATGAAATATATTTCTTAAATAATAAGACTTGGGAAGTAATATTACTCCTTGATCCATGGGCTGTAGAATGGATGCTGTGTTAGCAGGCATAGTAATCTTCACGTACATTTACAAAAGAGCTCTTGGGTGACTAGGTGCATTGTTAATAAGTAGCAATATTTTGAAAGGAATCTTTTTTTTCGGAGCAAGAGGTGTCAACACTGGGCTTAAAATATTCAGTAAATCATGCTGTAAACAGATGTGCTGTCATCAGGCTTTGTTCTTCCATTTATAGAGCATAGATGGAGTACATTTAGCATAATTGTTAAGGGCCCTAGAATTCTTGGAATGATAAATGAGCATTGGCTTCAACTTAAAGGCAACAGCCTCATTAGCCTCTAACAAGAGAGTCAGCCTTTGAAGCGTTGAATCCAAACATTGACTTCTCCTCTCTAGCTATAGCTATAAAAGCCCTGGATGGCCTCTTCTTCCAATAGAGGGATATTTCGTCTACATTGAAAATCTGTTGTTTGGTATGGTCACCTTCATCAATTTTCTTAGCTAGATCTTTTTGATAACTTGATACAGCTTCTTCATTAGCACTTGCTGTTTAACCTTGTACTTCTGTGTTATGAAGGTTTCTTTTCTTAAACCTCGTGAACCAACCTCTGCTAGCTTCAAACTTTTCTTCTGCATCTTCCTCATGTCTCTCAGCCTTCACAGAATTTAAGAGAATTAGGACCTTGCTCTGGATTAGGCCTTGACTTAAGATAATATTGTGCCTAATTTGCTCTTCTAGCTAGACCACTAGAACTTTCTCCAATCGGCAATAAGACAGGTTTGTTTTCTTATCATTTGTCTGTTCCCCGGAGTAGCCCTTTCAATTTCCTTCAAGAACTTTTCCTTTGCATCCACAACTTGGCTACTTGTTTTGTGTAAGAGGCCTAGGTTTTGGCCTATCTCAGCTTTGACATGTCTTCCTTGCTAAGCTTACACGTTTCTAGCTTTTGATTTAAAATGAGAAACTTGCATTTCTTCATTTGACTTAGCGGCCACTGTATGGTTCTTAATTGACCTAATTTCAATATTTTTGTGTCTCAGGGAATAGGGAAGCCCAAGGAGAGGAAGATAACTGGGGCAATGACTGTTTGGTAGAGCAGTCAGAATACAGGCAACATTTATCAATTAAGTTCACTGTCTTATGTGGGCATGGTTTGTGGTGCCCCAAAACAATTACATCAGTAACATCAAAGATGACTGATCACAGATCGCCATAATATATATAATAATAATAAATTTTGAGATATTGAGAGAATTGACAGAAGAGAATATTGGTCCTTCCCATCTCCACTGCAAAGCCTACTGCTCTTTGATAAAGATCAGTTTAACGGTATGCATTGGTGCGACCCTGGAAAATGGCACAGGAAGGTGATGCTGTGTAAGCTTCAGACAAAAAAAAAATCTATAATACAAAGATAGGAATATACAAAGAGAAAAACCCTTTTCTTCATGTTTTTGTTTGGATTCATAGAACTTGAAGCTGTTGCAGCCATCTTAAATTCAGAGAGATTAATCTGAGGACAAAAGTCAAGATTCTGAGGATAGAAGAGTAGACATCTGAAAAGTTGCCTCGTCTCCAGAATTCATGTTATGTCAAATATACTGTGTACTCATTATCTAAGCTGCCTATATTTAAGTATCCTGTTATTTACAAACAAATTTTCCTGACTTAAATATTTTATGCAGTCATTCTTTGTCTTCCTTAAATGTAATGGCATTAGAAATTGCTTTCAGTTCTATAAGTTCCATCCATAACTCTGGGGTTTAGAGGCATTAGTGCACTGAATTTTTTCAGAGACATTTTCAATACTTAGTTCAAGCACCAATTGACCAAAATAATAGTTAAATTATACCCTATGGAACTTTTGATTCAAAATAATTATGGCTTTCTAGGTCAAAGGAAAGGTAATAATTACCTCTCATTTCCCCCAATTTAATTGGAAATGTGAATACTTATGCTGCTAATTACAATGACTGGCCTAAAATTCTTTAGTTTTTGTTAACATCTTTTACCCTAAGACTTGTCCTTTTTTTTTTTTTTTTTAAATCTATGCTCTTTCTCATGGGTAAAGTATGTGGAATTCACAAAATTTTCAAAAGTTCTTGATATTTTCTTTATAGCCATGTTTATTGAAGTTGATACTATGAATGTGTATTTTTTACATCTTACATTCAAAATGCTAATGTGCAACTCATCATGTCTCTACCTAGTAATATGGTACACTTATATATGACCAAGAGTAATCATCACCTGCATGTCCCAAAAGTGTTTCAATCTAAAAATCACTCTGTTTCTCATGTCTTATTTTCCTTTCTTTTTTCTATGCCCTTGTGAATAACACATTCATCTGCCTAGTCACCAGCTCCAGAAAAATTCAAAGCCATTACAAATATGATTTTCTCTCCCATCACCAGCCTTCTAACCAATCACCAAATTTCCACAGGTTCTACCACTTTAATATCTCTCACATCCTTTCTCCCTTTTTTTCCCATGTATAGCAATTATTTGATGTGCATATTACTTCTAACATATATTATTATTAATATAATAGCTTTTTAAAGTATCTCCCTACCTCCAATTATTTGTCTCTTGTGTACCTTCTAATTAATAACATGTGATTCTTCTAAACGTTAAGTTATGAGAATTTTTGCTTAAAATGCACTAATAACATTTAGAATTTTTGAATAACTTAGCTTAGCAAATAACGTTCTTTACATTCCGGTCCTTAGCTATATTTTGCCTGTTTCTCTACACTGTACCTTAGAGATAGGCAACTACTGAATTCCCAACATGCATCAGGATTTTTCATATTATTAAGAGTTTTACGTTCTGTTCTCACAATTCTGAATGATTTGTCTATCCTCTTTACATAGCTGTCTCCTTCTAATACTTCATAACTTGAGTTCCAAAGAAACTGTTTCTCTGAACTTTTCTCTAACCTCTCAATAGGGCAGCATATTTAAGTGTTAATAGCTTGTGTGCATAATTCCTTGTATTATTCAATTTTTATACCTGCTATCCAGCACACTACTTGGCATATAGAAGGCACACAATAAATGCAAGTTGGATAAACAACAATAGAAATGAATGGTGTACTTCTTTGATTTATTCTAATCTTTTGTGTAACATATGCTGCTATTTTTTAAAAAGCAATTTATATCTACCAGTTTCATACACCTGTCATTCAGACTTGCTCAAAAGGAAACAAAAACAAAAAACAAACAAACAAAAAAAAAACTTGCCAATCTGTGTTGAAAGTAAATACAAAATAAAAGAAATAACACTGCAAGTATGAGAAAACACATTCTGTAATTTTGACTACTTTCCAATACAGGACAAAACATTCCTTTTCTTTTATAAAAATTACTTCCATCTTTTTACAATGTCAACATATTTATTGTGTCTGAAAACATACTGCATGTTCCTAAACAACTTATTCATTACCGTGCATATATTTTTAGACCAGTTCCAAAATGTGTAGAGGAAGCAGTCATGCTATACTATTACTTTTAAGAATATATTCATATTTAATATTTAGTATCAGAGAACTTTAAAGAAATTCAATAGTTATCATATATGTAATGACAATTTATCTCTATTCTCCGTATAAGACAAATGAGGAACAGAAGAAATAAATGCTCTTCTTTTGAGCTATCAGTTACTATTCTTGACCCAAAGATATAAGTTATGAAGAGAAAACTTAAGTTTTCATGGCTTGAATTATTTCTCTTAATATTAGCATCAAACATACATATTACGTTAAGCTAAGTTTACATAACTATAATGCCATGGAAAAGAAAACAAGGTTTTTTATGTTTTTTCTCTTATTTCCACAAGACATTTTCATCAATTCATCAATATATTAAATATCATATTCCCAATACTAATATGAATCACAAAACACAGCCTTATATGTAAGGAGTTTTGGTTTTTATTTCTTATTAATAATCAGGGCCTATTGTCTTTATTATATTTCTTAAATATGAGCATATTTTCTCAAATTCATATATGGTTGAAAAGTAAGGCTCTTTAGAATGTGCATCACAAAAGGAAATTCCATAATGATAAGATAAATTTCACAAAAAACTACTTAAGTCAGTATGCAGTTTTAACATAACAAATAAAAATTGACAGAATTCAGGAGCAAAATATTTATATATGACATGAAAAATGCACAGGTCAAAGGAGAATAGCAATGTACTTGAAACATGGATTTTAAAAAACTAATATTGTGGAGAGAAACTGCAATAATATAGTCCTGAAAAAATTATGACCTTTGTGACATTCAAAAGATTTGATACCAATCTCTCTGAATCATTCTTCATTGATCAAAGGTGTACAAATTGCTGCATATATTAATCGGTTTTAGTAACATCCTTTAAGAATGCACTTTGAGCAGATAGACACCAAAAAATTTAAAAGAATAGTCAATAGAATTATCAATAGAAGGATTAAAAATGGTATTTAGCACAGAATAAAAACAAAATAATAAGTTAATGTTAATTGACTGTATTTTTTAAAAATGAACATTGTCTGTAGTCATTTTCCATTTTCATGTAAGTAGATAATATAAATTTAAAGAAATAAATAACTCGGTCGGACATAATGAAGATCAATTACTCTTTTGGTGTCTGCATTATAAAATGGATGGTTAATGGGTGCAAAATCTAGTTAGACCGAATGAATAATATCTATTAATAGTATTTGATAGCACAACAGGGTGACTACAGTCAACAATAAGTTATTATATAGTGTAAAATAATTAAAAGAGTGGAATTGGAATGTTCCTAACAAAGAGAAATAATAAATGCTTGAGGTGATGGATAACCCAATTACCCTGATTTGATCATTATACAATGTGTGCCTGTTAGCAAAACATCACATGTACTCCATAAATATTAATATATACAAATACCATGTACCCATAAAAATTAAAAATAAAAAAATAAAAATGCTATTTTGAAGGAAGCTATAAAAATCACTGTCCAGTACTCAGTGAAAAAATAAACATTTCTTCTTGATGACCTTTATTTTTGCCTGTTTTTAAAGAGGCTTATATTTTCCTTCATTTAAAACCATATTATTGATCTTAAGTTATATCTCAACACTCCTTTAAGATATAGGAATACATTAAGAAGACATGACTTGAGACTAAGGTAATTGTAATTTGCTGGAGAGATTGCAGTATGGTATGATACTTGGTTTAACGATGATGTGTCTCAGAGTGTAATAAAATAATGAAAGGAGAAATCTCTAAATATCATTTAATTCTCCAGAAAAACAATTTTGGAAATGAGATAAAATCGAAGCCAGCTTTAATAGAAGCATAGGAATTTGCCACGAGAGAAGAAATCATTGTATGTCAGGTGACTACTACATGCATAAGTAACACAGGGGTTTGGCTTATTTATGCATTGTAATATTTTATTATGGTGATACCTAGAATTTAAGTAGGTGGTAATAATAAAGAGGAGACTGGAAAGTGTGACAGTCACATTGGGAGAAGTCGATATATGATTAAAAGAATTTAGATTTTATCATGCTTAGGAGCCATTAGGTCGTTTTAGAACGTGAGATCACATGGAAGTTTTTGCATCTTAGAAACATAACTTTGATCTTGGGAAGTGTGATATTGTGATATATTAATAATATAAAATATATAAGTTGTCTCTGCCTCAGTTCCTGGTTGAGCAAGCCTAACACCATTCTAGATAGGGACATTAGGAGAATCTTTTGTTCTAATGCTTGGTCTTTGATTCTAATCTGGAGACAGAGCTCCTAAGACCTTTTTTAATTGCCATCCCATGTCATAGGAGCCTCTGACAGAGAACTTCTACATCTTTTGGAATTTTTTGGGTTATTGAACCATCTTTTTTTTTTCTATTTCAGTGACTTTTGATGGGTTCCTGGATAGCCTCAGGATGGGGGGCTGGTTTCCAGAGGAACCAGTCATGTGACCAGAGTATTGAAACTTTCGTCTTCACCCACCAACTGCTGGAAAGTGGGGTGTGAGGGGCTGGAGACTAAGTTCTATAAAAACTTTGAACAAGACTAAAGGAGCTTCCAGATTGCTGAACACGTAGAGGTTCCTGGAGAGAGGTATGACCAGAGAAGGCATGGCCTTCCCACATACCTTGTCTAATGCATTTCTTCTATCTGTTTATGTCTAACCTTTGTAATTTCCTTTATAATAAACTGATAAAGATTGGTGTTTCCCTGAGTTATGTGAGCCATCCTAGCAAATCAATCAAACTCAAGGATGGCATCCTGGGAACCCCAATTACAGCCAGTTGTTCAGAAGAACAGATCACAACCTGGGCTTACAACTGGCATCTAAAGTGAGGGCAGTTTTGTGTGATTTAGTTCTTAACCTGTGGGATCTGATACTATCTCTACAGAGATAGTATCAGAACCGAACTGAGTTATAGGGCACCTATTGGTACCTGTTGGATAAAAGCCTTGGTTGTTGGTGGGAAATAACCCCTACACATCTGGTGTCAGAAGTGCTGTGTTGAATAGTATGTAAGAAGGAAAAAAACATATTAATTTTTTTTTTACCTTGAGAAATAAAAATAAAATCTTAAGTGCCCCAACTTACTAAATAAACCTCCTCTTGGCCAATGGCCCCTAGCAATATCTTAAAAATGGAGTTCAGGGCCATGACAAGATAGGAGTGTTGTTATACTCCCTCCCTCATTAACTACCATTAGCCTTTTTCTTTTAAGGGTTAAACAGAAAGCAGCCCTTTTGAGAGATGAAAGAGGTATCCTCCTGCTGATTTACACAATAACTAATTGGCATTCCTTCCTGATTAGAGACCAGGGACCAAGGATTGGCTTTGGCTGCTTTACAGAGGCTGTGGACACGATGCCTCTGTGTCCTCCATTTCACCTTTTGATGTATGGAACCTAATTTTAATGCATTTAAATGTTAAGTCTTCACCCCAAAGTGAACATGGGACATATGTAACATTCATGTTTGCTTATTATGCATGTGCACATCCCTCCTCTTCATGAGAATTCACAGCTCCTCCTATAACCTGTTGAGCATTTATACTTAGCTGACTCATTCAGCATAAATTTCTGTCTCACTCTTCCTCCTTCAAAGTGCCTGCGTGTAGTCTCTCCCAGAAGCTATGCCTTCTAGTTTGTGGGGTGGTCAGCATGCAGGCTGAAACTCTTTATAAGAAATAAAGCTCTCCTCCCCAAATTTATGAACCTCAGCATTCTTTGTCAACAATCTCTAATAGAAAGCATGTCATGAAAAGGACTGAGGGACAGGGAAAACTGTGAAGAAACCATTGCTGTGAGCAAAGTGAAAGAATTTATGGTCAAGTCACAGAAGTGAGAGACAAAGAAGAAGAAGACACTAGAAAAAGTTAGGAAGAATATACTAGTATTTTACTAGTGCTCTTAGAAACATTTTCAGAAAACATAGACAAATTGTATTACTTAAACATGAAACTTATATTAAAAATACTATAATATAGAACCAGAAAAGAGACAAAGAGACTACAATTGGAAAACATGGGAGACTAAGGGGATGAGTTACAATGTTAAACTTTAATTAAGCCCTGAGCTCCTAGAATATAGTAACCGTTAAGAAAATTTCCCATGCTTTTGTATTCTAGAAAATGGCTTACTGAAAACAACTACTTTTTTCCACTTAAGTAAAACAAATGGATGCCTCCCCGTCTTGTTTACCTATCACAAAGCCAGATATGGGCACTCAAAATTCCTATCTTTTGGCCTTATAAATATTATCTAAACTGTTGTCCCCATTGATCCACCAGAAAAAAAAAAAAAAATGCCCACTAGTAAGACTTGAGCAAACTTTTGTCAGGCTTCTCTTTTTAACCTCAAGCCCCTGAACTTTGGCCCATGCTCAGTGTGAGCGAGCGTGGGACTTAAAACAAGCCCTCTGCAATGGTCTCTCCCTAGAATAGGCAGACACAAAGTAAGACATCTCCTGACCAATTGTTCGATACTGTTTTTTTCTGTGTTTGTTTACTCCTCCCTATAAAAGAAAAATCCTTCAAATTTTGAGATAATTCCACATATCATGGTCGAAGGGTGAGCTATGGCAATAACATCCCTTCCACTAGAGGCAGGCCTGCATGACAACATTTTGGATAAAGACAGACCACGTATATGGAGGTCATCTCATAAAAGTATAGCACTGTATTTTTACTGTATCTTTTCTGTGTTTAGATATGTTTAGATACATAAATACTACTGTGTTACAGTTGCCCACAGTATTCAGTACAGTAACATGCTGTACAAGTTTGTAGCCTAGGAGGGATAGGCTATACCATATAGCCAAGGTGTGTAGTGTATTATACCATCTAGATTTGTGTAAGTACACTTTATGCTGTTTGGACAATGACAAAATCATCTAACAAGAAATTTCTCACAATGTATCCCCATACTTAAATGATACACGACTTCATTGCAATATCCTCCCTCCGCTTTCTAAAATAATCCTTTTGAATAAGGTCTCTTTTTACCTGAGTCTGGATTTGCTTTTATTTGACATGGGAAAAGTAGATAATGCTTATTGGGGAATTTATATTGATAAATTATCTTTACATACAAGCTCTTACTCATTAGAAATGTCAGTTGACAACTCAGGTTAGTATTGTGGCATGAGGGAAAGTAAAAAAATGTCTGTAAATATGGTTTTAATTGAAAAGTATAATGGTAAAAATTGTGTTTTATGAAATACATTCTAAGATATGGAGTTTTTAAATGCAAGCATAAGTCTATACAATAAAAGGATCTAAGTAGGTTGTTTCTCAAACAGTCCCAGTTGTCCCTTATTAGTTCCCTGATTCAGGTTGGGATTCAAACAGTGGGGGGCAGATTCCACAGGGTGATAACTCTATTCTCTTCCCTGGGGCAAAATCCATTTAACCTAGCCTGACTACCTAACCAGGTATGAATCCTCACTGAGGTGCAAACTCATTTCTGTACAACACAATGAATACCAACTCACCCCTGAGGAAGCAGAAAGTGATCAAGAATGAATTATTTGAATTCAGCTTTAAAAACACATAATTTAATAAAAATAAAAAATTCAGAAACAAAGGGATATTGCTAAGATAATCTGCAGGAAATGGTGTCTGTGAAAAATACAGCTGTATGATGGCTTGACCTAGGGGGAGGTCTGGTCATGCAATATGGAAGTACTTGGAGATTGTGGTCTACAAGACTCATGCTTCTCAGTTGCAATTAAATCCTCTAAAATGTCATATATCTCTCAACCGAAGCAGCTTCACTCCTCCATAACATAGGTTGCCTTTTAAATTGTTGCCTTCCTGGGGGTTTCTTTCACATAAAGTGATTGCAAAGGAATATTTCATTATTGAACAATACATATGTTTGACACTTCAAATGGTTTTCTTTGGCTTCTAAGGGGCTTGTTGCCATAAAATCTGTCTTGTTTGGAGGGATAAGCATTTGTGAACTCTATGTCATTGTTTGCTACACTACTTTGTTGAACATAATTGTCAGCATACGTGATAAAGTAGCTTCGAAAGTGCAGAGGTCCATCATGTTTCACTGTGCAGTACAGCAACATGGCAGAGTAACATAAATGTGGGGGCAAGTCACAGCCTTTAAAATAGATTTATCAAATTGCTAATTATGTCGAAATTATTTAATGTGATAGAATTCATCATAGTTTTTGTTTGACAATAGTGACAACTGTAAATAAAAAGATTAAAACTGTTTGAATAACCTTTTATTCTCAATGATCGTGTATTCTAAAACATTTTCTACGATCAAGTAAAAAGTAATTCCCTACTAAAACAAATCCCAAATTTTCTCCCGAACTCATGTTAATAAAATTACTTTGAATTCAGCATACATTAAAAGATTAACTTAAAACTTGTCTAACAGTTGAAATATGTTACCGTTCCTTTTAAATGAAAGCAGTAAGAAGAAAGAGTTGCCAACACATACAGTCATGAGCTTTTAATCTTCTCATTTGACATGCAGTTAGGTTCTTTTAATAATTGTACCAAACCTCATCAGCAACATCATATAATCAGTGGCATAATGATAATTAATCCTTTTAAAGTTATGTGTGTTAGGAAATAATGTATTACACAACTCTGTGAGAAATAATTTCAGCAGAGAATAATTTCCAGTTTACGTGGGAATTAAAGCAGTTAAAAGCTAAAAGCTTAATCTGCCGAAGATGCATATTGAAAGGGTAAAATAATAAAAGAAAACAGCAGAAAGAATAGAAACATGGATTAACTCCAACATACAGAATTTAACAGGTTTATTTTGTCCTAAATGATCACAGATGTCTATTGTGGGCACTCGGGTTAGTTTGGAAATCCTTGTCGTAAAGGCAAACTTAAAGTAAACTACTATGCAGCTATATTTGACAAAAATATTAATATGATAATAATCAATGTCTTTAACATAGACATCACATGTTATAAACAGTTTTCTAACCACATAAAATATTAATGTTTCTGTATTTTATAGATGAAGAAGCCAAGGTCCAGATAGTTTAAAATAAATTTTCCAAAATAATAAGTTTATAAGTATGAAAACTAAATTTTAAATAGAGTTATTGTGACTACTAATCTGGACTCCTAATAATTATACTGTAGCTCTTCCCAGATAACAGAGGTCAAATACCCAGGCAACCCACCTAGATTTTATCCCCTGCCCACCCCCACACAGATATCGTTATTGATAAAAACATGATACCATTGGGAAAAAAATATCAAATCTTGGTTCTTCCTTAATTTGGCATATGAAGTATATACACTTCATAACTCAAATTCCATTTTGTAATTAAATAAACTACCTTAAAAGATTTCTTTATCTCATTCAGTTTGAGAATCACATGGACAGCAGGTTTAAAATACAAATTTCTGGAGGAGACAAAGACAATTTTCAGGGTTGGGTTCATAGGTATGTATGTCTATTTTTTTTTCTTTTTTGTTTCAGAATATTACAGGAGTACAAATGTTTTGGTTACATGGATTGTTTTTGTTCTGTTTGAGTCAAAGTTATAAGTGTGCCCATCACCCGGATACTGTACATTGTATGGGTTAGGTGTGATTTCACCCATCCCCTCCTCCACCCTCCCTGCTGCTTGATTTACATTGAATTTTACTTCCATCTGTGCACATTAGTGCTGATCAGTTAGTTCCAATTTAGTAGTGAATACATTTGGTGTTTGTTTATCCTCTCTTTAGATACTTCTCTTAGGATAATGGACTCTAGTTCCATCCAAATTGATGCAAAAGGCATTAATTCATTTTTTATGGCTGAGTAGTACTCAATGGCATACATATACTACATTTTATTAATCCACTCATGACTTGATGGGCACTTGACTTGATTCCACGTCTTTGTGATTGCGAATTGTGTTGCAATGAACATTGTAATACAAGTGTCTTTTTGATAAAATGACTTTTTTCCCTTTAGGTAAATACTCAGTAGTAGGATTGCTGGATCAAATAGTAGATCTACTTTTAGTTCTTTGAGGAGTCTCCATTCTATTTTCCATAGAGGTTATACTAGTTTGTAGTGCCACCAACAGTGTGTAAGTGTTCCTTTCTCTCTGCCTCCAGGCCAGCATCTATCATTTTGGGACTTTTTGATAAAAGCCATTCTCACTCAGGTTAGTTGATATCTCATTGTAGTTTTAATTTGCATTTCTTTATTGATTAGTGACATTGAACATTCTTTCATATGTTTATTGGCCATTAGTCTATCTTCTTTTGAAAAACTTCTGTTTATGTCTTTTGCTCACTTTTTAATGGAAGAGTTCTTTGGATTTTTGGTTGCTGATTTGCTTGAGTTCATTGTAGACTCTGCTTATTGGCCCTTTATCAGATGTATTCTATGCAAATATTTTCTCCCATTCTATATGTTGTCTATTTGTTTTGTTGATTCTTTCCTTGGCTGTGCAGAAGCTTTTTATTTTAATTAAGTCTAATTTATTAATTTTTGTTGTTGCTATGATTGCCTTTGGTGTCTTCAAAAATTCTTTGCCTAGGCCAATATCTAGAAGAATTTTTCCAACATCTTTTTCTACAGTCTTTATGGTTTCACGTCTTAGGTTTAAGTCTGTTATCCATCTTGAATTAATGTTCATGAGTGGTGACAGATATGGATCCTGTTTCGGTCTTCTACATCTGGCTATCTGATTTTCCCAGCACATTTATTGAATAAGGATTTTTTTCCCAGTGTATATTGCTGTCTACTTTGTCAGAAATCAGATAGCAATATATGGATGGTTTTATGTCTGGGTTCTGTCTTCTGCTCCATTGGTCTATGTCTCTGTTTTTGTGCCAGTACCATGTTGTTTTGGTTACTATAGCTTTGTAGTATAGTTTAAAATCTGGAAAAGTGATGCCTCCAAAATTGTTCCTTTTGCTTAAGGTTTCTTTAGCTATTTAGGCTCTTTTCTGATTCCAAACAAGGCATAGAATCATTTTTTTCTAGATCTTTGAAAAATGGCATTGGTGTTTTGATGGGTACTGCATGGAATCTGTAAATCACTTTGGGTAGGATGGACATTTTAACATTGTTGATTCTACCGATCCATGAGCATGATATATTTTTCCATTTGTTTATATCATGATAGAAAGTGATTGTGAGGCAAGTAAGGTATGGGTGGGGCACTATAAGAAACATGGCCACCATATTAATTTTTAAAAATTATAAGCAGTTTCCCAGTTTCCCAGCTGAATTTCAGCATTATTTAACTTAGAACATTGCCTTTATAAAATATAACAATCAAAAGGGCACAGCCATCTTTATTTCTTCAGAATGGTGAATTTTAAGATGCTAAACCTAGTCTTTGAAGACATTAGTACAAGAAAAAATGTGTTGACAAGATTCCTTATCTTCAAATAATTATAAAGATAATATATTATATACTTTTATTAGTACCTGTCTTTATAGTAAATATAAATATACTATTTTCCAGGATTATTAGTAGTGTTATAAATGGTGAGCACTTTATAAGCCTAGGTCCTTGAAAGAAGACCACTGTAGAAGCAATATACAAAAAAATAACACTTTGTTTGGTGCTATTGTTACAGTATGATAACCTAGCCTTCCCTGACTAATATTGAAATACATATTTCTTTCTCTTCTGCCTGAATAATTATAGAAGATATTATCATTTTTTTGGCTGTCCATCAATTAAATCCCAAGATCCTTAATTTACCACCCCTTATTCCACTTTAGTGAAATGATATTAATGGGTTGAGAATACTGTCTTGCGCCTTAGAACACAAAGGGATTATTACCCGTCTCACTGCCCTGGCACAACCTGGGAGGTGAACAGATGTTTGAGTTCCAGACATTTGGAAACTCTGTTCCAGAAACTTTGACTTGTAAGTGATGATGGATTACACTGTTCCAGACATGGCCCTTTGTGATAGCAGCTGCTTAAAAACCTCCAGAATTTCTTTTTTTTTTTTCCAACCTATTTTATAGACTCACAGCTTTCTGAAGATTCTGTGAGCTCCCAATAGCCTTCTCATAAATAATTATGATTATTATTAAAACATTATATGCATTTTGTTATTATTATTACT
>RJWJ010039291.1:0-14539 GCA_004363605.1 Indri indri | reverse complement strand
ATACATAGCACTTTACTACAAGGGTAAAAATTAATTACTGGGAGGAAAAAAATGTGTGGTCAGCAGGGTGATGAATGTCTAGAGCTCTCCTTGCAGGATGCTACCATGGGGTCATATGTATCCTGGATTTAATTACTAGGACTAGACTGGGGTCATGTCAGGGCAGCTTATTGAATTCCTTGATGTTTGACTTAGGGATGGAGAGGTGTGATAAATCCATGAAATATTTGAAATGTAAAATTTATAAGACTTCTGCTAGAATTTGAGAAATGGGTGGGAGAGGCGGGGAATAGGTTTCTAGCTTAGAGAACTAGATAGATGGTGACTCCACAGAAAGTGCAGGAAATAGAATGAGAAGTAGATTTGAAGGTTGGAGATTAACATGATTTTAGACAATTTCAGTTTGATTTCCCTATTGGCTGTTCAGGTGAAGAAGGCTGTTAAGATAAAAGGTTGTGAAGCTCATGAGAAATATTATGCTAAAGATATAGATCTGGGGATTGCTCAGCATATAAATTGTAACTGAAATCTAGGAATGGAAAGAAGTTGGCTCCTAATTTTCTCTGTAACTGGTAGTTCAGGCAAGGGCCCCCTATCCATCTCTGCTACCGCTTTTTGTGAAATTTCCAAACCAGGTCCTCCCCCTTCCTGGGTCCAGTACCATCTCCTGAAACCCCAGCACATTTATTATTCACCTTACAGTCTCAGAAACTCTGGTGCCTCTTTGTGCCTAGGTGGAGTGAGAGTGATGAGAGTGAGTGTGTGTAGCAGGAGGAAAGGCGTGGAGCCTTCACCGTTCAGAGGTAGGTAGAGGCAAAGGAACTTACTGAGGAAACAGAGAAGGATCTGCCATAAAAGCAGGAGGGACTACAGGAAGCTAAAGGTGAGAGAGCTTCAAGAAAGAGGGAGTGATGGAGAAACAACTCCTTTGCGTTTTCTTCAGAGCTGGTCAAATCTGGGTTGCCTTGGATTCATGCTCCCACAAGATAGTGACCACAATTGTTCTATTGCTTGTTGTTTGCTATGATATTTTTCATCTTTAATGAAATTTCTAGAAGGAGCCAGAGTGAAGTACGGTGGAAGGTTTCCCTTTGGGAAGTGTAATGCACGGGGGAACTGACTACGTTGGGAAATTGCATTTAAAGCGATTCATATCACTTTAATGTCCTGTGTATGGATGGGAGGCTCAGCCAGCTCTTTCTCAGACCCTCATCCCAGAGCAGGTTGTTTCATTGGCTTTCTGCCTTGCTTCCCTAGCTTGGCTCGGTACTGAGGATGCTTTCCTTGGTTGTCACTAAGCTTTCCTATAGACCACAAAGATGGGTACATGTTACTTTGAGATGACCTTTGACTCATACATTTCAACTAGTTTACAAAAGTGAGCACTAAATTTTCAGTTCAGAAAAACTCTCAAGTAATGTGGGAAATAGCCATCTTCAGTCTGTCTTTTGAAGAAGGGGCTCAGGGTTGAGGTAAAGGTCATGGGTGGAGTAGAAGGTCAGGGATGTCTGCTTTGCACATCACTTTGTAATTTTTTTTAAAAAAGTCATTTTTTTTCATTTTGTTGACAGCTGTTTTCATGGGGCTATGTCCTAATATTCTCTACAAATAAACGATCTAGTCAAAATGCCCTGCCTTTACAAAAACCATCCCAAGTATTGCCTTGCGGATTGGAGATGGGATGGTATAGACAGCAGCAACAGTAGTTCTTTCAGTGTTGAACAGTCATTTAAGCTACTGTGGCCATGTTTATTTTAAGCACAATGCAAAAGGAGTTATTGACCATAGGAATTGTGTTGGTTGCTTCCCACACACATATTATCGTACAGGTGTTATTATTCCATTTTTCCCAGGAGGGAACTAACAATCAGAGAGATGAACTTATCCAAGGCCACACCACGTAGGTTACAAATGTTCCAAACTCATGAAGTCCCCAATGCAGGAAGATTTCTTCAGAAAACGATGAAGTGTACACTTGACTTGGGGAACACAATGCCTTTATCAGAGTGTTATTTTTGTTTCAGTGCCAACAACCACAATACTTTTCCAGCGAGATACTGATGTTTTGTCTTTTTCCTTATTTGCTCAAATGAGTCACAGACTTTTAAAAGCTTAAAAAGGTAATTGAATAAAGTGTCCTTGTAAAAGCACTCTGGGCTTAAGGAGGTTTGACTGTTCCAGCTTATGCTAAAGACAGAGAACTATATTTTAAAGATAATTGCATGTTCTTTTTGATAAAGCAAAAACATTCACAAACATGTGCATAGTTTTGGATTGGTCTGCTGAGCCGGCTGATGGCTGTGATTAGCTTAGGGTAATGACTCTTCTACTTGCCAGATAGGAGAGAGTTCTGTAGGATGTTAATTGGTGAAGGAGAACAGACTGAACCAGGGTCAGCCTTCACATGTAACTCAACACTGTTCTCAGTGCCTTAACTTAAAAGGCTGTGAGTGAATGCTATGCTACACATTGACGGTTAAGAAAGGACATAGAGAAGGTGCTGGGAAGCAACATTAAACTAAATTTGTATAACTGCTTGCTGTTATTTCATCTCTCTCAGGGCTTCCATAATATGTATTAGCTAATATTCATTGGTTGCTCCTTCTCTGTGTCCTTTGCTGGTTCTTCTGCATCTTCCAGACTTCTGTGCTTTCCAGGGCTAGAAGCTACTTTTCTCCATCCGCATTCACTTACTGAGCTATCTTATCCCAGCTCACCAAGTACCATCTGGAAGCCGATGGCTTCCAAAGTTAAATCTTCAGCTCGACTTCTCCTCCAAACTCCAAAAACTCATATCTAATGGTCTCTTTGACATTTCCTCTTAATTTCTGATAGACTTTCTAAACTCAAGATGTTCAAAATGGCCTGATCTCCTAATCACCAACCTTCCACCTTCCATCAGCCCATTCTTTCTGTATCTTAGTATAATAAAAATCTGTCTTTCCAGTTTCTAAGGCTAAAGAACTCCTGTGTCATCCTTCACTCTTCTCTTTCTCTTACTCTCCACACCTAAACCATCTCAAATCCTATGGGCTCTATCTGGAATCTACCCACTTCTTACCATGCATATCTCTATTATCTTAGTCCAAGGCCTGTCTTCTCTCACCACCCTTACCCCTACAACTTATTCTCAACACAGCAGAGTGATCCCTTTAAATGAGATTTAGAAGACATTACGTTCTTCTGCTCAAAACCCTCCAGTGGTTTCCTTACCACTTGGAACATAAGTCAAAATCCTTACTGTGGTCTGCAATACTCCCCATGGCCTGCTCTCCCCTGCCCCCATCTCCTCTTTGACCTTATCTCTTCCTACTCTCCCTCTGGCTCCCTTCACTCCAGCCAGTCATTGAACATGCCAGGCATACTTTCACCAAGAAGCTTTGTTAAAACTCAGATTTCCGGGTCCCACCCTAGAGTTTCTGATGCAGCAGGCTGGACTCCTGACTGGTTAATTTGCATTTCTAAAAGGTTCCAGCTGATGTTGCTGGTGTTGCAGGGATCACACCTTGAGAACCAGTTGGTGCTATGTTTTTTTTTTTAATTTTCCTTTTTTCTCCAGCTTTAGGTTTAATTGACAAATAAAATTTGTATATATTCAAGGTGTACGATATGATGATTCAATATCTATGCATTGTGTTAAATTAAGTCTAGCCTAAAGCTGCCTCCTTAGATATTTTAAATTTGGCCTAAAGGTTTCTCCATTCATAATGAACTGTAACCTAACTGGATGTATAAACTGACCATGACATACTCTTATAACAAGTAGCTGAGTCTCAGCCAATCACAGCAGCCATACTTCAGCCACTCACAGGCAGCCAGCTGTTCAAATCGTGTTCAAATCAGGCAAATGAAGAGCTATAACCAATCCAACTGTTTCTGTATCTCACTTCCATTTTCCTTATGTCTTTTTCTGTTTTCTGTCCATTAATTTTCTGCAACCATGTGGCCATGCCAGAGTTGCTCTGAACCTATTCTGGCTCAGAGGGGCTGCCTGATTCTCTGGGTGGGTGGTTGGAAGCTCTGATTTACAGTGTTTGCCGATTTCTGTGATGTGAATGCTCCCACCATGGCCAATTTCAAACTACCAACATAACATCGAATTGTTTACACAATTCCTGGAAACTTACCAATCAGCTCTCATAATTGTACCACCATAACCGCTGGTCTCAAACAGCTCTCCACGGCCCGCTTGGGGTAGAGAGTTGAAGAAGGGAGCAATTACTCATTGCATACTACTGTATGCCAGTTACTATTCTGGTCCTTGACATAAAATGTTTCATTTGGTCCTCATAACAAATCGACAAGGTTCTGTCTTGCAATTTTCACTAGATGAGGAAATTAAGAAATGAAATTACTTCTCTGGGTCACACAACTGAGATTTAAGACCAAGACGGCCTAAGCCCAAAGTCTCTTTCCCTCCAAAAAAAAAATAGTACCTTGGGCCTCTTTGGGTGGCACCATATCACTGGGGACATAATTGCATGGCTGGGAGATGAAACATTTGAGAGGCTCCAGGTAACGCATGGCATAGTTATAGTCTGACCTTAGAGATGACAAATTGCTATTCAGTTGGGTTTTTGCAAGGCAACCCTGATGAGTAAACCTATATGTAAAGTAGGCTAGCCACGTGGGGGCTGCAGCTCTCAGGGATGACTACAGCCCATGGGCCAAGGGAAGCTAGAGAACATGTTCCTTCCCCTGGTTATTGCCTGATAGTCCAGGAACTAGTAAGTGTAGATCAAAGGAGACTAAAAAGCTCATATAGCGAGAATTCTGGTGCCAGGTGCTGAAATAATCTTCCTTTGAGGGCAAATAAATTCCCTCAATTGATGAAGCAGAAGTTGCTCCAGGCAAAGGCCCCACTTGCTTCCCTGTTTAATTGCTTCACTACCCTCATTCTGGATGGAGCTTCAATCACTACACTTTCTAAGCTTGGAGCCCCGGGACAGGTTTCCACTGGCAAGCTTTGCAAGCAACAAGAGTGATTATACAGGCATCAAAATTGCTTTCCTCGGGCCTTTTTTAAAGCCAAGCTCAGTTTCTGTTCCTCCAAATCATCTGGAACGCTGCCCTCTGCCTCACAATCCTGTGCCAGTGACACCTGGTCTCAGGCTGGGCTGTTGAGCTACTTGGCCCAAATGAAAGGACTCCAGGCCCTAATGTTATAGACCTTGTACTGACCCAAAAGTCCAAAGCAATGCAAAGCAAAGTCCAGAGTGATGAAAAATCAAGTTGCATACTCTGAGTTGCTTTGTTCTTCACATGTTTTATTAAGCTATTGGATTCAGAGCTTCTAGACTCTCACTGCCCCTGAGGCATTTCGATGGGGCTTACGGTGGTAGAGGAGAGGTAACCCCGAAGAGGAGCGGGGAAAGCTCCATCTGTCTCCTACAGATGGGCAAACAAAGGACATTCCGTTTCTTTTATCATTACACATTCATTCATTTATTCATTCACTTGTTCATTCAAATGCCCTTAGCACAAGGATGGTGGAAAACTGGAGGAGGAAGACATTACTTTGGAGATCAGGGAACAGTTCCTGGAAAGCTTTAGGAAGGATTTTTGGAGACAGAGTTATGAGGATGTGCTAGGCAGGAGGAAGGGAAAGACCCAAGATGGTTGTGTACTCAGAACCTCCAAATATCAGAATTTTTTTTTACCTACCTAAAGGACAAGAATCACGTTAAAGTCACCAAAAAGTGGAGTTCATCTAACTTTCTATGCCCCTCCCAAGTCCTACTTATAATCCTCAGATGGATTGAGAATTGTGCTGCCATTTCCCAGTCTCCTGGCGAGGCGTCTTGTACCTTAGAGCCAGAGAATGGAAGGATATATCATGTTTTGTTTGATACGAATCTGCTGAGACAGAGAGTAAAGGCTGAATTTTTTGGAGCTCATATGACTGCTTCTTACCCGCAAGAAGTCTTTAAGAAAACCTAATGACAGAGAATCAAAATCTGACCTTTACTATGATAAAACCTTAGTGTGGAGGGTGGTCATCTGACTATAGATGGGATGGCCCACTGAGGTAGCCCACCCTGAGCGCACTTGCCCACCCTAGCCCTGGCAGGAAGGACAGTGGAGCCTTGGGCCCTAGTGCAAAAGAAGCAAGGTGCTGGGAGAAGCAGCCTCAGTTTATTCTTCCCATCTCCACTTCTCCTCCCTGGGGTAGAGTGAGAAAAGGTAGGGCAAGCCAGACCAGTCCCGTCCACCCAGGACGTTAGGAGAGAGGAAGAAGCATGTGGCCCTCATGTTATGCATCAGTCAGAGAAAGAAAATGTGGCTGAGGTTATGGTCGTGGGGTATGTCCTCCCAACGCTGAGCTAACATGAAACATCTCCAGCAGGGCATTTCTTCTTTCCCTTTCCATGAGGTAGAGAACTGGAGCAGACAGACCCTGCGTGGCTTCTGCCGACAGTCATTCCAGGCAGTCAGGAGGAAGAAGGGGCTAGAGAAAAAGAAAGGGCTTGGCTCAGCAAGATACAGCCCTCGGGCCTTTGAGGCTTTGGGAGTAAAGCAGACTTCACTTACTCCATCTCCCCAGGACCTCATTAAAAGAAAAAAGGATAATGGGGATTTTTGTAGGATGAGAGAAGAATAAGGCTGAGTTTGTGTTCTCTTATGCATTCAAAAGAGAAAGAAGGAAAGAAGGACCAAATATGGAATTGGACTTCATTTCTAAGCATGAACCTTCATCACTTTCATCAGTAGCCATCTGGCATGCAGTGCTCCGTGGCATTTCTCAAAAATGACTGGCAACCTCCAACAGTTTCCTTGGCACTGCCACTGAGAAGCCTCCATCCTTAGCAATGTGCTAGGAAGAGTCAAAGCTCAACACAGGCAGGTAATGATACTCTTATTATTAGTGCCTTATTGAATCCCAGTACAATGAAGCCCTCATCTCTGTGTGGTACTTTCAGATACATACTCAGAACTTCCTTGTTTTGCCTGCTTCTCATGAGGCTTCTTAAAAGTGATGCCAGGAATGGGGAAGAATAACACCACACACATGCATAGAAAAATTCTTCCCTCCTTTGTGTTTCCATATCACTATGCATATATCTATATAGCACTTATTATATAGTACTATAATTATCTGTTTATATGTCTGTCTCTTCCAGTAAATTTTAGCACTTAGAGGAGAGAAAATATATACATTTCACTTATGTATCCTCATTACTGAGCACAGATGCTCAAGGAAGATTCGTATGGACAAATTTTTCATCTTTATGCTTTCCACCCTTGGTACGATTGGTTCACAATAGGTAAATCAATCACCTGTTTTCAAAATGTAAATGAAACTATTAACTCTTTACAAAATAGATGATTCCAAAGAGGATATTTTTTCTCTAAGAAGTATAGACCTTTCTGAAGGCGCTATGAGAGGAACCAAGCCAATACCCAGAGCAGGTCTGACCAACAGCCCCGGGATACTTTCCACAGCACAAAAGTGTTCTGGTGTGGTAGCCAACACTTGAAACTGGCAATTGATTTGACCGACTTAATCCAAGAATTCATTCAGGTTTTCAAGACACCAAACTGAATCTCACAGCATTTTAGAAGAGAAAAAAATATACACATGAACAAAATCACACACACAAAGATTTGAGAGGCTGATGAAAGTTTATAATGATCATGTCATAAGAAGTTTACTCAATGCTAGAGAGAAGAGAAAACATACATAACTAAGATTTGGACAGAACTAAGCTCTGAAGAATGGAGCAAGCCCCTGTAACATTATATGAAAAAAATTTTTTGACTGAGCGGAGAGTTTCTATTGATTGTATTTGTATATCTGAATAAAACTCTACTTGCTATGTGTTGCAGCTGGTTTCTAAACTTGCTCTGTGTATGTATGCCTACCATCTACTCACCAATACTCAATGACGGCAAACGCCTGAACAAAATGGGTGCATCTCTAAACCTCAGGTAATGTAACAGCTAAATTTTGAGTAACAAGGTTTGACACAGCAAATTTCTTAAACAAGTGAAAAACCTGGACTCTATCTGGAAGACGTCATCATGGTTTTTGACTTGTAAGCAAATTTTCCTGTATATGTTTTCAGATGCTTAATGCTGTGATGTGGAGTAGCTTCACTAGCACGCAATACTTCCTGAAACTGTCTAGGCTCTGACGATATTCGTTTGAGTTGATATTTGAATAGTCTCCTCCAGGATCTACCTTGCAGACATTTCACTATTAAAATGCACATGTAAATACAAAGAAAATTTGCAGTATCTGTGCTGAGCATACATTTTCCACTTTCTTGTCCCCCAAACAACGAGGACGTTTGGTTTGTTAAACTAGCTAGAGATCACCTCTGGAAAGCAGTGTATCTCAGGCTTGGAAAGCAAATTGGCTACTTTTTTTTTTTTTCAGGGTATTATGAGGGTACAAACCTTATGGTTACACTTTATGTCTCTGCCTCACCCAAGCAAGGGTTAAAGGCATGCCCTTCCCCCTTACAATGCTCCCCGTGTCCTTTAGTTGCGGGTTTACCCCCCCATCCCCCTAATCCCTGGAGAGTATTTCTGCCATGTGATCACCCTAGGGTTGATCGGTGTACCAATTTGATGGCGAGTAAAGTGGAGTCCATTCTTCCGATCTTGTGGTGCCTCACTTTGGATAATGGGCTTAAGTTTAATCCAGGAAAGTATAAGAGGTTCTAGATCACTGTCGTTTCTTATGATTGGGTAATATTCCATTGTATACATATACCAAATTTTAATAATCCACTCATGGATTGACAGGCACTTGGGTTGTTTCCACATCCTTGCAATAGTGAATTGTGCTGCCGTAAACATTCAGGTGCAGATGTCTTTATCACAGAATGTTTTTTGCTCTTTTGGGTAGATGCCTAATAGCGCTGTTGCTGGATCGAATGGTATTTCTATTTTTAGCTCTTTGAGGTATCTCCAAATTCTTTTCCACAGAGGTTGCACTAATTTGCAGTCCCACCAGCAGTGTAAGAGTGTTCCTGTCTCTCCATATCCTCGCCAGCATTTGATGTTTTGGGATTTTTTGATAGAGGCCAATCTCACTGGGGTTAGGTGATATCTCATTGTGGTTTTGATTTGCATTTCTGTAATGATTAGAGATGTTGAGCATTTTTTTTATATGTTTGCTGGCCACTATTCTGTCTTCTTTTGAAAAGTTTCTGTTCATTTCCTTTGCCCGTTTGTTGATGGGGTTGTTTGATTTTTTTCTTGTTGATTTTTTTGAGTTCTAGATAGGTTCTGGTTATCAGCCCTTTATCAGATGTGTAGAGAGCAAATATTTTCTCCCATTCTGTGGGCTGTCTATTCGCTATAATGATAATTTCCTTGGCAATGCAGAAGCTTTTTAAAAGCAAACAAAAATCCTTGAAGATTCTCTTGGGGGATCCTTGGAACCCAGTTTGATCGACTTAAAAATTAGAGTTTTAATTTATGAGAATATCTTTTAAAAGGGAATATCAAAGACCCATGCTTTCTTTGATAATCAAATAAGAAAACATATAGTAACCATTTCATAGATTTTTATAATTAGAGTTATGAAAAATGCTGAGAACAAAGGGTACACCTATAAATCAGTCCTGTAGAACCCTTTCCATCAAAAGTCTGAGCATTTTTAATCTCAATTAAGTAAATGATGGAAAAGAACTAATGGTTTCTCACCTTAAAGACCTAAAGATTAAGAAGAAGGGAGTAAGCTTTTGAATTGTATATGGATAGTTATTTTAAACCTTGTTTTAGAAATATTTTACAATGGGTTATAAAGGAATTATCCTTAAAGCTTGAGTTTTCTTAATGCATGTTATTAATCAGCAAATCAAATTACATCAATTCATTGAAGAACACAAATAGAGTAGTGAGGACCAATTGTTTAGAATAGGTTTGAAATCTTTAACTGACATCCCAAAAATAAATCAAAGCTCTATATCCAGAGCTAAAGGGCTTTGTGTGAGAAGCTGGCCTTTGTCTTTTCAATTCTCATTGGTGGTTGGGATGGAACTGCCAGCAATGTTGTTGTGGGCAAAGATGGCAAAGATGAGTCATTGTCTCAGCGTGTGGTCCGAGGAGCTAATGAGAATGTGCATATCTTTGTTCGACCAATTTATTTTTAGCTTGCAATAATGAAATACACTTATACAATTAAAAACACTTGTATTATTGAAAACCCTAAAAGTAAATCCATTTTATTATGTAAATATAAAATTCTCTTGCTTTTGACAAATTTTCTCTTGTTGAAACAATTATTATTTTTAACATTTTGTGATAACCTGATAGTTTTTAAGTTGGAACTATCATATTGTTAAAAAATATAATGCTATTTTTTTTTAAATTTAGGAGTTCTCTACCTTCTCCCTTGTAAATGCTGATTGAATGGAATATGCTAATGACTCAATTACATATACCCATAGTTAGATCCTGGGCATTCAGACTGTGATGTCCTTGTCACAGGATGGCAATTCACCTGGTGACAGCAAACTCCTTATTTAAAGTACTCCATACTTATGGTAAAAAGTCAGTGTTTAAGACTTTATGTATCTTGAGCATCCTTTCTGAGTTTTCTTCTTTTTGTCTCTATATTCTGCTCCAACATTCAGCCCCCAGATACTTGAAAATAGGCACTTTCATCATGTCATTTTTTTATGCTGTTACATTTATTTAGAATACCCTTTGTTATCATTTAGCATGGCAAAATTTGCTCGTTTGGGCCAGTTTGATTTTCGTGTTCTCCAGGATGTTTTTCTTCAAGACAAATCAGTTATCCTTGTGTTTCTTTCTTCATGCCATGCTGACTGTGGCACCCTTATCGGGCTTCTGCGGTTTGATGGTTCTACAGGAGAGTGAGAGTGCGGATTTTGGAGTCAGATATAGGAGGAAATTTATAGCTTCATCTCTCAGAAATTGGCTGTGGGATCTTAGGCAAGTTATTTAACCTCTCTAGTCTCATTTTTCTCAAGGTGACATGGGATTAGCCACCCTTCAGGAAGTTTTTGAGGCCTAGAAAAAAAAAAAAACCCAACATATAGCATGGTTTCTATCATATAATGGACATGTAGTAAATGGTTATGATTATTTTTAGTGTATATATGTCTTAAGGTCAGAGACTATCTTCCCCATGTTAATATGTCCAGCATGTCAAAATCCAGAGCAGGGTAGTAGTTTAACAAAGATAAGTAATTGAATGAATGAATGGCGGAGTATCAGAGAGAAAGTAAAACCACCTCCCCTGAGTACTTAGCTTACAGGCTACACTTTTAAAGTAATGAGAAGACCTCGTGCCCATTTCAAAAGCCTTTTATAATTAAACAAAAAATCAGGTTATTCAATTAGTCAGAGTGTGACATTCAAGAACTTGGGGCCTTTGATTCCTAAATGAAAAAGAGGTTAACCACATCCCATCATCACTGGGGGTGTCTTAACCATAGCGAATTATTTAGAAATGCTTGCCATTACTCTTCTGGTAATTTGGGGGAGAGAGGAGGAAGGTCGGAGCATCCCAGCAGCTTTTAAAAAGTCAGCATTCATCAGTATGTTTGCCTACTAAAGGTGGGAATTTTACTTTAGAAGTTATATCCTGGAGATGGCACTAAAGCTATTAATGGAAAACTGATGGATCAGCTAATCAGAGGGCTATAGGATTATAACCCATGACTCCTAAATCTCAGCCAATTGTATTGAGTACCCGGACCGTGACGGTTAATTTTATATATCAACTTGGCTGAGACTCAGTGCCCAGCTATTTGGACAACATTATTCTGGATGTTTCTGGGAGAGTGTTTTTGGATGAGATTTACATTTAAATCAGTAGATTTTGAGGAGAGCAGAGAGCCCCCCATAATGGGGGTGGGCCTCACCCAGTCAGCTGAAGGCTTTAATAGAACCCAAGCGTGACCTTCCCTGAGTTAAGAGGGAATAACCTAGCAGGTGGCCTTTGCACTTGGACTGCAACTTTTTCCTGAGCCTTCAGCCTTCCAGCCTCCTCTATCAGATTTTGGACTCCCCACGCCTCCAGAATCTCGTGAGCCAACGTGAATCTTTCTCTCTATATACTCATCCTGTGGTTCTGTTTCTCTGGGGAACCCTGGAATAATACAATCTATAAGACCTATAATTTTATAAATTGATGATTATCATGTTACTTTTTTCTTGAAACACTATTAAGAAAACACAGCCCAACTTTTATACAACGATTTTCAGAATGTTTTCCAAAGAGTCTTAACCCATTGGATTCTGTACCTGTCCAACAGAATGCCTCTTACATCAGAGTCACTTGAGGGGCTTACTAAAATTCATATTTCTAGGTTCTACCTCAGCTATATTGAACCAGAATCTCTATGGGTGGGACTCAGTGATCTGAGTCTTTGACAAGTTTTTCTAATTCTTGTGCACATAAAAGTTTGCAAAGCACTGGTTTCTATAGTATGTGTTTCTGATTGCCTGGATAGTGAAATTACTGAGGAAGAGACTATTATAACTAAGATCAAAAACAGTAGCTAAAGAAGGATCAGCAGTGGGAATAACAGATGTTCAGATGATAAATTCTATGTGGATTATGTATTTCCTTCCACATATGGGTTATGGGTAGATTATACATTTCTTTTAAATATGGGATGTAGTTGTTGTCATTGGATGGGATTATATGACAGATTCAAATTTAAAACATCACAGAAATAGCCTAAATTGTTATTCCTTGGTTTAAAGGGAAATAGGGAAAATACTAAGGGAATGTGCCAAGATGCAAAAGAACGAGACTGAGGCACATGAAGAAGAAACCCCAGGTGGTTGCCTAGAACAGCAGGCAAAGACCAACTGTAACCTGGGACCTGGCTTAGAAATGCACCCATGGGAACCCATGGAGCACGTGTAGTATCCGCTTCGTGGCTGTGGCCAATCTTTCATTCTCTAAAGGAAAGTGAGGGAAGAGGGAGAGGGATGGACCCTGTCTCTATTGTGTAGATGCCAACGTAATGCACAGCATGTGGGATATATGTTTTTCATCAACACTATGCCTTAAAGATTTCGACCCACCTAGTTGTAGAAAGGAGTAGGTTTGCAAAACAATTATCATATGGAATAGATTATGAAGAAGGTCATCTGAGCATCTGGCTAACTGAAACTCTACGTTTCCTATAAATCTAGGACATAAGAATTGCAATTCCCATAACAGATTAAGGCCAGTAACATGAAGAATGACTTATTTTCACCCAGGGTGACCCTTGTAGTTATTAACATGGTATTGATTTCCTGTTTGCTTTTTCTGAGTTGACATGGAAAATGATCTTTAACCTCTAGAAAAGTCATGAAGACTAAATAGTCAGACAAGTGAATGTTAATGAAAGAATCTAATTCTTTATATTCACTTAGACCTTTCTGTGAGCTATTCATATGGGCTGATTAATTTTTTAGAGACAGACTCACTGGTTAAGTTCAAAGTGATGACAAGTAGTAAAGTTCAGTTTAAAAAGCTCAGAGGCTCTATTTTCTCCCCCTTTTATATTCAGAAAGTTTTGGAAATAAGGACACCATGCAAAATCCTTGAAAATTTAGGCTACATAAGATATTTTTAAATTAAGACTAACATGATTTCTGTTCATAGAAATATAGTCAAATTATTTAGCTATTTTAGGCAGCACTGTTAATTTTGGGACCTATAAATTCTAAATTTATTGTAAAACCTTTGGGAAGAGAATTGACTATGAAAAAAATAATCCAAAATCTTATGGTTACCTATTGAACAAACAAATCCCATCCACCCCTTGTCTCCTCAAACAAAAACAAAAACTAGTAGAAAAACCTGAAGGCATTTTAAATTTTATCTGGTTTATGAGACAGGGTGAAAACTAAAATGTACATAATGAATCAGCAAAATTGTTCTACACCAGAGGTCGACAAACTATGGCCTGTATGCCAATTCCAGGCCATTGCCTGTTTTTAATACAGCATGTGAGCTAAAAATTATTTTTACATTCTTAAAGCGTTATAAAAAATATAATAAAGAAGAATATGCAACAGAAGCCACATGTGGCCACAAAGCCTAAAATATTCACTATCTTTAGCAGAAAAAGTTTGCTGACCCCAATCTAGTCTAAATAAGAAAAGATTTAGAACCATTCTGTTATCTCTGTGATCTCTGACAAACTCCACGTCTGCTCTAAGACTGCTCCCTTACCTGTGGCTTTAGGATGATTAAACCTGACCAGACTTACAAATAAAATGTACCTGTTGACCAACCTTTACCCTTTCTACCCACCCCCACCTAGCCTTTGGTAACAACTATTTATTTTCTACTTCTATGAGATCTGTTCTCCTATTGCACAGTAAGCTGACTATAGTTAACAATAATGTATTGTATATTTCGAAAAGGCTGGAAGAGAGGATTTAGAATGTTCTTACCACAAAGAAATGACAAGTATTTGAGATAATGGATATACTAATTGCCCTGATTTGATCATTACACAATGTATACCTGTATCAAAACATCACACTATAGCCCATAAATATGTATGATTATTGTATCAATCAAAAACAAAATAAAACTTAAAAAAAT
>RJWJ010039290.1:0-14541 GCA_004363605.1 Indri indri | reverse complement strand
AGCTTTAAATCTCCTTAGTATCTCCAATTCCGCCATGATAGCCACTCTAATAAGTGGTTGTCACAGCAGGCCTCCCTGCCAAGGACAGGGCTAGGTGCCAGGGGAGAGGGAGATAAATTAGAGGAGCTTCCAGTCTAGTAGGAGAAGCAAACAGGTAACCAATTAAATGTAACGGAGGTTTCCTGAAAATGTTATTAGAGTACCTAGGAAAGAATATTTTATCCTGATGGCATTCAGTTGAACTTTATGGAACTAGCAGGGTTTCCACAGCAGAGTGGATGGGGAAGAGCACAGCGGATTGAAGAAACAGCAGGAGTGCAGGCAAAGAAGAGAGTGAGTGCACGGCAAATACCAGGAAAAGCGAATTCTCCTCTGTGGCTGGAGGTAAAATGTAGGGCAGGATCTTGCTATGCCAGTGCTGCTTATCAGGCTAAGTGATCAAGTGACGGGTTTCAAACACAGTAACTTGTGGCTCTTGCCAGAGACTACTGTAGCGTGGCATTGGCGCTACAGTAGAAATAATCCCTGTTGGCCAGCCCTCTGGCGTATGCCGAATAGTATTATGTCCTCTCAGTGTTAACCAGTTACCTGACTCAAAATGCAACAGCAGCAAGACGATAGCATGAATTAAAGCTCGATGATTTCTGGAGTTTAAGTTAGATTTCTGAAGTTTGGATCACATCAGAACACCCAGGAAGGAAATTATCTAGCTCGTTTGATATATTTTGTAATGAGCAGGAACTCAAATTATAGGGATCTTGCATCTAAAATAATAGAATGTGATCACTAATCCTTGGGGGAAAAAATACACTGGGGTCTCGATTAGGCAAGCCTAAATTATTTACCATTTCCTAGCGACCCATGCACCTCAGGGGCCAACGAAATACCAGCTTTGGATTGGGGTCAAGCCCTCCCACTTTCACCTGTGGCCAGGCTGCTGGACTTGCAGGGGGCAGCTGCTAGGGGGTGCTAGTCCTGTTTCACAAAACTGGTACACAGCTAGATAAAGACTAGTTCCACTAGTTGAGAAAGGAATTATTTTACTTTAACCTTTCCACATCTAGTCTCCCCTGGAAAGCCAGAGAGTATGGTCCCACCCCACCCCAAGTCCCCACCCCTCACATATTCTCCTAGCAGCCAAGCTGCCACAACAGAGATGACACTAGGTCCCCTGCAGCCCTGAGCCAAACTCCACAGGGGCAGCATCAGCTGAGTACTGAGTGCAGTGCAGCGGACCTACCCCCAGGATCCCAAGTTCTTCAGCACCTTCCACGGCAAGCGGTTATTTATGCCCTTTGACAAAATCCATGCCAATGCCTCCTTCCATTCATACAAACTATTTTGATTTACCTGCATCGGTGACTTTCTGAGGCCGCTTTTTTCATGTCTCTCATATACTGACACAAGTAGATTTCAATTATTTAATACTAATAGAGAAAGCAGGATTGCAGGAGCAAAAGAAATAGTAGCATAAATTATAGTGAAATAAGATTATAAACACAGAGAGGTCTGTCTCATTAGTCTGAGTCACTGAAGAAAACCAAAACACCTAGGATTACCTCCGGGGTTAACAGTATCCAAAACTGTGGAAACAAAGAGCCATTTTCAGGAAAATAGTTTAATCTCCAGGGCTCCCAGGAACCTTCTTGCTTCCTACTTTCAATCACATTCTAATCAAAGAAAGCAAACCTGGATCAAACAGTGTAGTGAGTTTACATTTGCTATACCACTAATGGATATGAGAAACATCACTTGGCTTTATTTTTCCAAAATCAAACAAAGTTTGTCTCTAAGTCCCACTTCCCCCTACATGATAAGGTAATGAGAGTCTTTTTAAAACCTTTCTAGCTGATCCCCTGTCCAGGAGCTTCAAAAAGTCTCAAGAAACTACAAAGTCCAGAAAAGCTGGGGAAGACCTTAGAGCTTCGGTCTGTCATGGTCACGCCTGAGATGTGCATACAGCGGTTGTTGCCCAAACTGATGTGGTCATTTAAAGGCAGGAGGCTCCTTTTCCAAGCTTTGTTGACTCCCAAGGCAGGGCAATTAGTGTTCAATTTCCCCAGCAGCCACATGGCATCCAAGAGACCTCTTGCCATTGCCCTGAGCCCACATGGAAATGGGATGCAGAGAGCTGCCATTCTTGGAATCTGCTGCTACTATCACCTTAGATCTGGCCAAATTTGCCCCATCAATACCCATGGCCTCAGAAAATCCCCTCCCTGGCTCATCCCCCGTCAGTGGACTTAGTTTCCCAAACAAGAGCCTGGAGGTAGTATTCTAGAAGCTTGGCAACTTGTGTTCTATTCCAGGAAATATAAATGCTATTCTCAAACTCCTGGCCTCAAGTGATGCCACATCAGTGTCCCAAAGTGCTAGCATTACAGGCATGAGCCATTGCATCTGGTCATAAATGTTTTCTTCTAAGAGTATTTTTTAATCTTTAAAAAAATTAATAGGTAATAAAAATGAAAAGAACATTGTACCAGGATGTTGTCCCCTGTTACTTTTTATATATCTTATCTGTGATTTTAATGCAGCTCATGAAACTCTGTGCAAATATTTAATTACTTTCCTTTGAACCCACAGGTCTGGGTCCAGATGAGTGGCATAGGAGAAAGATGATCATAAAGTAACATGACTGTCTCCATAAACACGACAGAGCTCATACATACAGATGAATGATGAAGACTTCGAAATAATCACACTTATTTTGGTAATTCTGTTATCGATTAAAATATTTTTGGAACTCCTCTCTCAGAGTTCCTTTCAAGGCCTAAAACACATTCCTCGCTTTCTCCCTGTCTCTCTCTTATTTTCTCTTATCTTTCTGAGATTTTCATTATACTTTATATTTTATTTTGTTTTGCCTGTGTTCCTCTGAGTTCCTCCTCTCTAAATGTTTATTTTGATTTGTCTTTCATAACAGGGGCTTTCCTCAAGTATCTGGTGATTGTTGGCTGATTATATAAGAGGAAACACTAAGGAGCTGAGTGGAAAATGTGAGCCTGGGTGGGTCTCACCACAGGCAATTGAGCAAGACTGGCCGTTTCATTGTGGGCTCCAAATATTAGTATCTATAGGTCTTTTCTCCTAGTTCAGACATTTACCCCAAAAAGGATCCTACTGGCTCCTGCCTGGGAGGTAACTTTGGCAGTCAGAAATCAAGGAGCTCAGCAGGGACAGGATGAGAACTAGGGGACTGGCTTACTGCTCAGAATGCAGACTTTTACTTAATCTCCCTGTCTTCTTTATGGCATTGTCCCTCGCCGTTGGCTGTGCCTTGAGTCCCAAGTCCAGAGTCTCTCTGGTTCTTCTCCAAAGAATGATCTTCCCATCCTTCTTTTGAGGTTGGGAAGGGGCTGCAGCCTGGTTTCCTGGCCTGGAGGAGACGGTCTGGAGTTTAACTGCTCCATAGAAGGACTTCCAACATGTGTTCCCGTGCATAGCACTGCCATGCAGCCCTGCCCTCAGAATTACCTGGTCTTTTCCAGGTTCTAGGGCAAGAACCAGCTTGCTTTTTATGGATTTCCCACTTGGGTGTCAGCGTTCTCCATTATCCTAAGTTAGTTACCATTCATCCACTCTGCAGTACAAAATTTTGTTAGCATTTCTCATCTATTATCATTTCTTCTGCTTTTCATTTGCCCTTGTGGGTTTAATACACATTTTAAAACTTCTTTTGTTGATATTTTAATGATACTTGTAAAGGGAACAAAGATAAACTCCTGTGCCTAACCCACTACTTTTATTAGAGGTCCTATAGCACATTTGAAATTGAATAGAATGTCTTAAATTGTAGAAAGTCTTTGTTTTCTAGGGATGGTTTTAGTTTTTGGGTATAGTTAAAAGTCTGAGAGACCCTTGGTCAAATTCCCTTTCCTAGGCCTGAAGCCCCTAACACTTATCATAAATAATTGTTTTTCTCTATTTTGGTAAACAAGCTGAATAAATTATGACTATTGTCCCTTGTAATACAACAGAATAATCTTGGATCTGTAAGCAACCTTTCTAAAAAGATAGAATGCATATATATATATATATATATGTGTGTATATATATATATATATATATATATATATTTCTTTTGTTTGTTTTTTGAGACAGCATCTCGCTCTGTTGCCTGGGCTAGAGTGCCATGGTGTCAGCCTAGCTCATAGCAACCTCAAACTCCTAGGCTCAAGCAATCCTCCTGCCTCTGCCTCCCAAGTAGCTGGGACTATAGGTGTGGGTCACAATGTCCAGCTAATTTTTTTCTATTTTTAGTAGAGATAGGGTCTTGCTCAAGCTGGTCTCAAACTCCTGAGCTCAAGCAATCGTCCCTCTTCAGCTTCCCACAATGCTAGAATTACAGGCATGAGCCACGGTTCCTGGCCAGAATGCATATATTGTATCAAGTAGAACCTGCAGTATGTCCTAAATTTCTGGGGGAAAACAATCTCCACCCAAAAACCATGCTTACTTACCATTTTATTTTTAAATAGATTGCTTATTAAACATATCTCAAATGGAAAAACAGGATTATAATTGGATGTCATAACTGTCCATAACTTCTGCTCTGAGGGAGATAATTAAGGGGATCAAAAACACCTCTTCCCTTTGTAGTAGTCATATGATATCATGCTATTAGTTTGGCTCAGGGTGGCAAGCAAATATTTGCTTATTCTACCCCAAGAAAGTATAAGTTCATAACTGTTCAAACATTTGAAAAGAAAAATTAACCTAATCAGCAGAAGGCTGAAACCAGTGTATAAGATAACTGGATGTCGTTTAGCATTGAGTTGGGAATTGTATAAACAGGACCAAAGACTAACTCTTTTAACTGGTTTCTGTCTCTTTGGGTTCTGAAAATCTGTCTCACTATCGTTAAAGGATACCCCTAGGCCTAGCCTGAAAAATGGAATTATTCTTGATTTTGGACAGAGTCCCCAAACAGTCATTTAGAGTCAAAGCTGGTAATCTTTAGAGGCCAAGCAGAAAAGGACTGCCATTGATGAAAAATAAGGGTCACTACAAAGTGATGACATTTTGTGTGGCTCAGAGTCTGTCTTCATAGGCAGATCCAGAGGCACAGTTCTTTTTGAGTCCTCATGCATTGTTTTTCAAAATGTGCACAACCTCCTGAAATGATTATTTTAGTTGGGTATATGTGTTTGGGTAGGTTTGATTTTAGAAGTCCTACTGCTCTATAATGACCTCATGTTCTAACATGGAAATGAAGGGCAAAGCATTGTGGAAGGGGAGTTAGAAAAGTTGTTCACATGAGTCTTATTTATAGTAGTAAAACATTGATTTATAACAAAAATTTGCACAGTAACAAAAAATGTCTAGAATAGAAAATTGGCTGAGCAACATGGTGTCATGCTATGTACCCATTAAGATGACAGGCACATGTGTCATGTCCATTTCATGGAAAAGTGTATATAAAATAATTTTAAGTGAAAAAGACGAATACAAAAGAGTGAATGCACACAAAAGGATTTCATGAAAATTAATGTTTCTCAATGCCACAGCCCATTTCAAGCTGACAAAATAGTCACTGTTTTTTTTTTTTTTTCTTCATAGTTGCTCAAATTCATAATGAAATAGAAGAAGGTTTGTGTCTTGGAAGCAGTGCTAACTTCTCACTTCTTCTTGAGCCAGGTCTTTAAACAATGTCATTTCATTATTTTCCTGTAGGATAAATCTTAGGAAATCAGCATATCTCTCTTCAAACATAAGAAAAACCTTTGAAGTCAGTGGATCAATAAACAGTTCCTGCTTTCCACACAGTTCAAAGGGTGGAGCCCCCAACTCACGAGGGGAAGAAGGAAGTTAAAAGATGTTAAATACTCGGGCAGGCTACCCTGGTCGGGCTGGCTGGCTGGCTGCACAGTCAACATGAAGGCTCTCTTCCTTCTGGGACTCATCCTCCTGTCCGTCACAGTGCAGGGCAAAATCTATGAAAGGTGTGAGTTTGCCAGAACCCTGAAAAGACAGGGAATGGATGGCTACAGAGGAATTAGCCTGGCGAACTGTAAGTCTGCGCACTCCTTCATGCTTCCAGAGAGTTAGCCAAGCGTTGAACAGACAGTACGAGAGAAGGAATAGTAAGAAGGGGCTCTGAGTGAAGAGACGTTTTTATTTCTTTGCGGGTTTGTGCACAAATGGTTAAAGACATCGGTTTGTTCCCTTACACTCAGAGATACCGATGAAGGAATGAGGGCATGGCAGGGGAAAATTCTATGCTATTCTAAGTAAAACAGGACCTGTTTATAGTGTTCTAGTGCCACTAAGTCTGCCCATTGCCTCAGACCCCAGGGCGCACACAGGCTGACTAAAAGATGCCTTGAGGACCTGGCAGAGCTCCATCAGAGTCCTTGGGACTTAACACCAGTTATTTCTCATTTAAAACTTGAGCTCTGAGAGCCTAGAGCAATACAGTATTTTTCTGTTTTTTTAAATTCCCCTGTCATGACATGGGATTTTTAACAGTAAAGTTTTTAAAAATTATGTTGAATTCTCCATACAAGGGCAGTAGGAACCAATGTCCCTTCAGTCACTGTTTATGTAAGGATCCCTGAAACTCAGCATGAAATGTTTTATTATTTTTATTCACTCTAGTGGTTTAACAATTTTTCATTTTCCTCAATATAATTCAAGATGGACCATTAGGAAAAGTTGCTTTATAGTTTGGTCCATATTCGTTGAGGCAATCACTGTACTTTTCAGATTCACTTTAAACATTTCCCCTGAATAACTATTTTTGAATGAATGAATGAATGGATGAAATCACAGAACAGTCTTTCCTATTCTATAACTCTTGTTTTCAAGATTCTAACTTGATATCCAAATTCACCTTTGGGTATTGTAAGAAAATTTCTCCCACAGAAAATCCTCATTTTTTTCTGATAAAAAGCGTTTTTCTATCAGCTTACTTATTTGTTATGAATTTACAAAATCCACTCAATAGCTCTGTTGGTTTTTCTATTCTAGGCTGAATGTTGCCTGAGGGAAGGGTAAAAGCAATGGAAGAAATGGCTATTTTAATATTTTTTAAAGGACCTTATATTGTTTAGTATTATAAAATGATTTGCATAACAAAAGGATTGTCTTATGGGCCCTTTAACACTAAAGTGTTAAAAAATTTTAAAGTTAAATACATCTTTATACTTATAAAGTAAGTCAGTAAAATAGATATAGCTAAATAGACCTGATTTTGGTATACAGCATTACATCATTTAGTGTTACTGTTTATTACTAAACATACGTTCTTTCCAGGGGTATGTTTGGCTAAATGGGAGAGTAATTACAACACACGAGCTACAAACTACAATCCTGGAGACCGAAGCACTGATTATGGGATATTTCAGATCAACAGCCGATACTGGTGTAATGATGGCAAAACCCCAGGAGCAGTTAATGCCTGTGGTATATCCTGCAATGGTAAGACAAGATAATATCCAAGTGATGGCACAGGACCTATCTGGTTATACCTACAAGAATAGGGATCCAATGTAAATGAAAAAGCCTGGAAGGGCTCATCAGGGACCTAGAAGAACTCCATCTCAGCTTCTAGAAAGCCATTATAATTCCCTAAGTAAGAAACTAAACAGCTGGTATCATAAAAGATTAGTTTTTTTTAATATATAAAAGTTTCTGGAATGACCTATTAATTTATTATAAATGTCCTTACTGATGCTTCGTCCAGAACAATGCCATTCCTCCCATGCACTTTGGGAAGGTTTAGGGATAATTTGGTTGCGTGGTCCTTTTTCAATTGTTTTATTTTTTATTATGAAAGATTCTAAATATATAGAAGATTAGAGACATTAGTATAATAAACAGCCATATGTGCACCACACACTTATAATATTTCTTAACATTTTGCCAGAGTTGCTTCTTCTAGACATATTTTTTTTGCTCAGAGATTTTTAAGTGAATTGGAAACGTGACATTTCATTTCTAAACTTTTTAGTTTGGATCTCAAAAAAATATTGTTCCTAAATAATCATTGTCACAACTAACAAATTAACTTATGGATTTGTTTATTTGGGGTGAAACAAACATTTTATTGAAATCCTATAAAAATAGAAATAACACATGAAATTTTTAAAGCAAAAAATATTGCATGAATATTGTAAACTTGATATTGTTAAATTTCTAAATATTAAAATTCCCAATAGAGAAGATTAATCTTAGAATATTCTTTTAAAAAGTCAGTTAATTTTTAAAATATTTTACACTGTATAACAATCTGTGGTCATTAAAGAAAAATTAGAAAATACAAATAAGAAAAAATAGTACCCATAATCTTACTACCCAGAGATTTATGACCATTGGTAAATTCTGGTATATAGTCTCCCAGAATGTATATCAATCATGTATATGAAAGGTAAGTTATATCATGCACATATGTACCCACATAAAAACATGTAAGCAATGTGTATTTTTATAAAAATTAAATTGTATTATATGTACTGCTTTACAATTTTCTTATCACACAAAATTATTTCCATTTCAGCAAATACAAATCTGTTATTATTTTCAAAGAATCAATAGAATTCTAATATATGAATATTCTATAATTCACTGATCCAAATCTTACTATTAAGCATGTAGGTTGTTTCCATTTTTACCTTTTATAAATTGCTATGAACAGCTTTTTTAATTTTTTTTGAGACAAGGTCTCTCTGTGTCTCCCAGGCTGGAGTGCAGATCAGAGCTCGCTGTAACCTTGAAATCCTGAGCTCAAGCGAGCCTCTGGCCTTGGCCTCCTAAAGATCTAGGATTACAGGCATGAGCCACCATGTCCAGCTGCTATGAACAGCTTCGTGCATACATCTTTGTGACACAGGAAAGTAATTCCCAATGCTGGGAATCACTTCAAGTCTAAGTGGGTCCTTGGCTTCGAGTGAGAAAGAATTCAGAAATGAGCCAACAGTGTAAAGCAAAAGCAAGTTTTATTCAGCAAAGATAAAAGACCTACTCCACGGAGCAGAGGTAGTTCTTCCTGCTGGGGAGAACAGCCCCTACGGTTTTTTGGATTTCTTTATTTAAGCAATGGCTTAATCATGAACTACACAGGGGAGGAATGTTCGTATTAATTTTTAGGAAGGGGCAATACTTTCTTAGAACTAGGAACCTCCCCTTTCTTAACTTCATAAGCTCCCTCGTAGAACTGTCACAGTGTCAGGAGAGTTTCTTTTAGCATGCTAATGTATTAGAATTAAAGCATAATGAGCTGCAAGATTAAGAAATGACCTATTTCTTTACTACTTTGATTCCAACTGGTTTTACCTCGTTTTTTTTTTTGTCACCACCTGCTGTTTTTGATCTGGGAGATTAGAGGCTTTTTGACTCTGTGTTAAGCAGTGCCTGCTGATTCCCTACCTCATATTGACATCTTTGGGTGCATTTCTTACTTCTTTAGGACAAATTTACAAAAGTAGAACTGCTGAGTGAAAAAATTACTAGGCGCCTGTTTTTTTACAGTGTCTAGTACAAAGAGGACTGTCATATTAGTTAATAATTCCAGAGTTTCAAATGACTTTGGCAAATGAGAAACAGAATATTTTATTTCATGTGGCATGGGACAGAATGAAAAGAAGTTTCCCCCAACAATCACAGAGATACAGGGACTCTTGGAAAATAATTTCTTAGCAGGCATGGCGGCTCACACCTGTAATCCTAGCACTCTGGGAGGCCGAGGAGGGAGGATCGCTTGAGCTCTGGAGTTTGAGGCCAGCCTCAGCAAGAGCAAAACCCTGTCTGTAGGAAAAATAGAAAGAAATTAGCCAGACAGCTAAAAATAGAAAAAATTAGCCAGGCGTGGCAGCATTTCTTTTTTTTCTTTTTGAGATAGAGTCTCACTCTATTGCCCAGGCTAGAGTGCCGTGGCGTCAGCCTAGCTCACAGCAACCTCAAACTCCTGGGCTCAAGTGTTCCTCCCACCTCAGCCTCCCAAGTAGCTGGGACTACAGGCATGTGCCACCATGCCCGGCTAATTTTTTCTACATATTTTTAGTTGTCCAGCTAATTTCTTTCTTTTTTTTTTTTTTTTAGTAGACAGGGTCTCGCTCTTGCTTAGGCTGGTCTTGAACTCCTGAGCTCAAATGATCCACCCGCCTTGGCCTCCTAGAGTGCTAGGATTACAGGCGTGAGCCATTTCGCCCGGCCAAAAAGAATTTCCTAATATTCTTTCCTCCACTTAACAGAATACAGCTGGCTAAACCTAAACTTAAAAAGAAATTTCTATGAAAGTTGTTTTCATTCCTTATCATCTCTCTTTCAGCTTTGCTGCAAGATGACATCACTCAAGCCATAACTTGTGCAAAGAGAGTTGTCAGGGATCCACAAGGCATTAGAGCATGGTATGTTTTAAGTGTTAAATGGGAAAATACTGTTGATATAAGCAGTGAGACTTTCAAAGACCAAAGTATGCTACTGAGAACTGAAAATTGCAGCCTTTGACTTATGCTAACAATGTATTGCCCAAATCTTGAAGAAACAATTACATTAACTGACTCAGAATCTTACTCTTTTACTATTCCTCAGTTTATTTTAAGGGATTTCTAGAGTTTTTAAGATTCTTCACATTTTATCAATTCCTTCTCGTGTCCGAAGTTATTTTTAGCATAGGTAAATGTGGAACGTACTTTGCATGTAGTGTTGTGCGGTGCACATTACTCAGCCTTTATGTTCAGCATTCTATGCTCCGCTGGGTGTGTTGAGGAGGAGTGTAGTACTTTCTATACATATCTTCATTTAATAAATAGCAACATGTGGGTCTATCTGTAGCCTGTATTTTCTCTCTTGACAAAATATTTTGTTTCCCCAAAGGGTTCCAAGTATGTATATTACAACGAAGAATTTGTTTTAATCTTTTCACTGTTTGTTTTACCTTTCTCTACAGGGTGGCATGGAGAAATCGTTGTCAAAACCGAGATCTCACTCAGTATACTCAGGGTTGTGGAGTGTAACCGCGGAATTCTCCTTCTTCAGCTCATTTTGTCTCTTTTTCTTATTAAAAGAGTAGTAGTTAAGTGAAAGGCCCACTGTCAGTGTCCCCTTCAAACAAATAACATTCTTTACAGAAGCAGCAGCAAAATATGGTCTTCCTTCTAAAAGGCTTAATGTTCACTAAGGTAGTAATTATTTGATATTAAGCCTCCAATATTTTTCAGTTTACAAATAGAACTAATGCTGGTGAAAATTTTGTCTAAAGCCTTGGTTATCAAATACATCTCCAGTACATTCATTTCTTGTCAAAGAAATAACCCAGACTGAATCTTGAATGATACAAGTACTCCCCAATATCAGATGAAAATATAACGAAAGACTGTCTTAGGCAAAATCCCAGCTGTGTGGGCATTTGATGACTTCACCTGTTCAGTCATCTCCAAAAACAGTAAAAATAACCACTCTTTGTTGGGCAACATAGAAATTTTAAAGGAACAGAATGCCAAATGGCGACAACGTAAATTAAGAATTTTGTTTTCATTAGGTGTGTTTCTTACTAAATTGCTATTCCTTAATTTTATTAACTTGAGGACTCATGCATTATGACTAAATCTGAGGCAGTTGAGCTTATAAGTACTGAAATACTTGCTATTAATGATTAACCACAGGTATGAAATCATGCATGTTGTAAAAAATACAAACATTATCATTAAAGGCTTTGCAATGCATTCTTTGTCTTTTTTTGTTTAGACCCATCTAGTGTCTCTGTAGCAAAAATATACGTATTCAAACAAAAAGATTTGGCTCTCTTAATATCTCCTGTATCCTCCTCCAGCTGAATATTGTTGGAGAAAAAATCCACAAGCTTGCCGACAGGTCTCACTTTAAATTCATAACCACAAATACCAAGTGGGCCCTCAAGTGTGCCTGGCCATCTTAGTCACTTCTCTGCAATCCTCTGTGTTGGTGTCCCTGATCTCCAAAATGACTATTACTGTATTTTACTTTTCCTCTTCTCTTTTCAAAGCCTGAACATCCACAACCAACCCTCTCCTCTGCCCCCTCATCCTCCACCCTCCGCTGCTCTCAGCAGATAACCTGGTTTCATATTACACCGAGAGAACAGAAGCAACTTCACACACAGTTTTCCCCTCCACGTCACCAAACAGCACTCACACCTTCCCATGGACCCATCCATCCTTCCTTCCCTTGTATTACCTGGATGAAGGGCCTCTGCTCCTGTCAACGGCAGTGTCAAAGCAGGCAGTCTCTATCCCATCCCACTCACTACTCCAACTTAGGCTGAGTGTTTCCTGCATCCTGAGTTTCTACCTCTTCGCTGGGTCACCTCCATCACCCTACACTCTGCCCTAGTAACCTCCCATCTTACAAAGAATACTCCACTGACCCCACATAACCCTCCAACTACAACTTCATTCTCTGCTCCCTTTACAGCAAGACTTCTAGGAAAAGATGTCGGTACTCAACAAACCCACGTCCTCACCTCCCATTCTCTTTTCGACTCTCTCTAATCTGGCTTCTATCCTCATCCAACTAAAATCACTCCCCCAGGATTTCTCCCATGATTCCTTAGTGCCAATTCCAGTAATCACCTCTGTTCATCTCAGCAGCATTTGACAAAGTGAACCACTTCCTGCTTCTAGCAACCTTTCTTCCCTGGGCTTCTCTTCATTTACATCCTACCGCACTGACTGCTCCTTCTCAGACCTTCTTGCTTTCTCCGATATTTTTCTTTTTTTTTTTTTAAGACAGTCTCACTCTGCCTCCTGGGCTTCAGTGCCATGGCGTCAGCCTAGCTCATAGCAACCTCAAACTCCTGGGCTCAAGTGATTCTCCTGCCTCAGCCTCCCAAGTAGCTGGGATTATAGGCGCATGCCACCACGCCTGGCTAATTTTGTCTATTTTTAGTAGAGATGGGGTCTCGCTCTTGCTCAGGCTGGTGTCCAACTCCTGAGCTCAAGCGATCCTCCCTCCTCGGCCTCCCAGAGTGCTAGGATTACAGGCTTGAGCCACCTTGCCCGGCCTTTAATTTCTAAATGTGGGAGTGTCTCAGGGCTCAAGCCTATAACCATTTGATATACTACATTATTTTACTTATTTGTCTCTTCTCACCAAAATATAACTTCCCAAGAGACAGAATTTTTTTCCACTTTTTAAAAATGTTGAAATAATTTCAATCTACAAAAAATTTCAAGTACGGTACAAAGGCCTTTTATTTTTTCTGAACTGTTCGAGAGTAAGATGCCAACACGGTACCTGGTGACACTGACTATTTCAGTGTGTAATTCCTACAAAAATGTTTTCCTACCTAACCTCAAAACAATTATCCAAATTAGGAAATTATTAATAACACTGATACATTACTACCACCTGATCATCAGCTGCCACTCCATTTCATCAATCGTCCCAATAAGCCTTTTGCAACAAATAGATCTGATTCAGAATCACATGTTGTATTTACTTTTCATATGTTTTTAGTCTCCTCAATGTAGATCATTTCCTCAGTTGTTTTTTTCTTGACTTTTATGACCTTGACACTTTTGAACACCACTGACCAGTTATGTTTTAGAATATCCCTAAGGTTTTTCTGGTGTTCTCTTGATTTGATTGTGTATCTTTGGCAGCAACACCACAGAAGTGATGCTCTTCTCAGTGCACCCTTTTAGGTGACATGCAGTTTTGATTTCTCCCATTACTGATGATGTTTACTTGGATCACTTGATTAAGGTGATGTCTGCAAGCTGTCTCCACCATCAAGTGTTTGGGGGGAGGTACTTTGAGACTATTGTTCATCTAATTTTCAATTTGTGTATTTAGTATGTCAGTATGGACTCATGGCATCCGGTGTTTTTAAAATTTTTTTATTTTTTTAAGGCTGGTCAAGTCAAACAGTGGGAGTGGAAAAGGAACAAAGGAATTTGTAACTGGTTGTGATCAGTTGTAAATGCCACTGCACTTGGACTAACCATGGCTTCTGTTTTATATTTTAAATAATAATGAGTTATAATTCATTACTATCATTTGTTTTGATGTTCATATTGTCCCTGATATGGCCAGTGAACTCCTTCAAGCTGGCTTTTGTGTCATTTTGACATGTTCCCATCATTCTTTGAGCACTTTCTTGTTTTCTGGCACAAGATATTCTAAGGCTCACTTTGTTTTCTCCTCGCTTCCAGAAATGGAATACACATTTCTCCAAGGGACCCGGATTCCTCAAAGTGTATAATAGTCTTTTTTTTTCTTTTGGTCATGCTAATCTTCTCTGTATCGTTCCAATTTTAGTACATGTGCTGCCAAAGCGAGCACATGTATACTAGTCTTTTTTTTTTTTTTTTTTTTGAGACAGAGTCTCACTCTCTTGCCCGGGCGAGTGCCGTGGCGTTAGCCTAGCTCACAGCAACCTCAAACTCCTGGGCTCGAGCAATCCTACTGCCTCAGCCTCCCGAGTAGCTGGGACTACAGGCATGCGCCACCATGCCCGGCTAATTTTTTCTATATATATTTTTAGCTGTCCAATTAATTTCTTTCTATTTTTGGTAGAGACGGGGTCTCGCTCTTGCTCAGGCTGGTCTCGAACTCTTG
>RJWJ010039289.1:0-14566 GCA_004363605.1 Indri indri | reverse complement strand
AGGTGGCCACAGGAACAATGTGTAACCTGCAGGGACAGCACTAGTCCTGCCACTGGGAGCCACAGAAGGTTCAGGAGGAATGACCGAGATCCTCTGCACAACACAGTCGACTCTGAGAGCTCCATCAGACACAGCCGGGACTCTGTGAACAAGCCAGGCAGAGCCTGTGAACAGGGGTTGCAGAGACACCATCGAAGGTCGCTGAGCCAGGGACTATTGCTTAGTTACTGTTATAATAACCCTATTTCCCAATTGTGCCTTAGATTGGTGTGACCTAGGGCAGTGGTCTCTAACCTTTTTGGCACCAGGGATCAGTTTCAAGGAAGACAGTTTTTTCACAGACAGGGGCAGGAGGCGGGGGGTGGGGGGGATGGTTTCAGGATGATTCAAGCACATTTATTGTGCACTTTGTTTCTATTACTATTACATTGTAATATATAATGAAATAATTGTACAACTCACCACAATGCAGAATCAGTGGGAGCCCTGAGCTTGTTTTCCTGCAACTAGACGGTCCCATCTGGGAGTGATGGGAGACAGTGACACCCGAAGTGTGTTGCTTATGTCCAGTCTACTCCGTAATCTCATTTTGGTGGCTGTCACTGCAGAAAACCCTGCTTCACAAAGATAGGATGTTGGAAACAGAAGCAGGCTCTTCAGTGCTTTTGTGGCAATCTCAGGATATTCCGCATTGACGTTAATGCAGAATGTATGGAGGTTTGAAGTTGTCTCAAACATACTTTTAAGGCCACTGTCATTTGCAATCTCAAGCAATTGATCCTCTTCTAGCACAGACAAAATTGATTCACCTGGCTTATTCACAAATGGGTCACAGATCCATTCCCTCCCAGTTCGGGGGTCTTTTGTGCTTGAGAAGTAATGTTCAAAGTCTTTCGAAAGCTGAGACAGGTGATCATGCACCAGCTGGGAGAAAGAAGGCCCCGGCTCAGTCTCTTTCAAAATCTCTGCTAATGTTTGAAATATGTCAAAAATCCCAATGTTCGGTTGTTGCCCCCATAATCCCATTTGGCTTTGAATGCAGCCACTTTATCTGCTGACCTGAACACAGTTGTCATTTTCCCCTGAAATGCAGACTCGGTTGAGCAGGTTGAGCATGTCACACAAGTAAGCAAATTTTGCAACCCATTCTGTGTCACTGAAATGTGCTGCTGGTGGTGACTGTCTTTCTTAAAGAAATCTCTGGAGCTGCTCTCATAACTCAAAACTCTGGCCAGCGATCTACGTTTAGAAAGACATCTCACTCCCATGTGTAAGAGAAGCCATGTGCTCTGGGCCCATCTTCTCACAGAGCTGCGTGAACAGACGTGAGTTAAGGGCATGTACTTAATGTGGTTGATAATTTTAATCTCATCCTGCAAAGTGTTGTTTAGCTCAGGTGACATTTTTTGACCAGCCAACATTTCTCTGTGGATGACACAGTGCGCAGACTCACATTCAGAAGCGACCGCTGTGACCCGAGTAGTGAAACCAGAAAGCCATCCGGTCATGGCAGCTGCTCCGTCCGTGCATGAACTGACACAAAATGACCCATTCGGTTCTCCTGATGTGTCATCATGCAAAGACTTGAATGGTTCTGCAGCTGTGGTGTGGATTGGCAACAAAAGCGCGCATAACATACCCTCATGCACATCCTCCTGAAAAATACATCGCACAAAAACAAGCGTTGCTGCCTTGTGTCAACATCAGTAGATTCGTCAACCTGGAGTGTACCAAGGTGACTCATTAATCCTCTCTAACAATTGTGCCTCAATATCCCCTGCTATTTCATCAATTCGTCTAGCTATGGTGCTCACCGGAAGAGGAACATGTGCCACCTTTTGAACCGCAGCCTCTTCTAAAAGTTCATGGCAAATGTACTTAGCAGCAGGCAGGATCAACTCTTCACCAGTAGTAAAGGGCTTCTTAGCTTTAGCAATGCGGTAGCCACCAGGAATGATGCTCTCAGCTCCGACACATTTGATGAAGTGGTGGCCTTCAATCATTGCTTCTGTTCTTCATGTTCACGTTTTTTTCTTTTGAAAAACTCCAAAGCCTTGTCTTTTAACGCAAGGTGCTTGGTCTCCACGTAGCGAAGCAGTTTTGAAGGTTTCCTGGCTTCGTTGGCCAGCCGGTCACCACATATAATACAAAGCGGGCTTGGAGAATGTGAATCACCTGGTGCAATGAACCTGTAAGTTAAGTAGGACTCTTGGTATTTTCTTTTCAATGCAGCTTTCATTTTGTTGGCGGTCTTAGAGTCTTCTGCAGCAACAATCATAGAAACTGGAACCACTGTCACCACTCGCTGAGCATTGAACTTCTCAGGCACATGGGCAGCACTTTGCACACATTATATTCTCCAGTCCTTACAAAACACAGTGAAATTGTCCCCATTTCACAGAAGACGAAACTGAGGCTATATTAAGGCTGGGTAAGTTTCCCCACGTCCTGCAGGAAATGCCGAGCTGAATGCAGCTTTGAGATTCTAAAGTCCATGTTCATGTTTTCGACAGCCAAGATTCTGCCTGTCCTCTCAGGCTGCCGAGGACAACTCCTTGCCCCGGGAGAATGGCCTCTCTTTTCTCGTATCTTATTATTTTATTTATGCCTTTAATATTACTGTTATATAGTGCTAAGTTATTTTCCTGTCTGTTATCCTCTTTAGACTTTGCACTTTATTCATTCATTTAATAAATATTCAAGGTATGGGTTCTGGCAATTGCCTGGCAGAGAGTTTTCATTCCTTAAATGCTTCTCAAGTGAATGAATGAATAAAATCAGAAGTGAAAATCACGGTATAAAACCCTGACTTATCACTTCGTGGATAATTGAGTTTCTATGGAAATAAAAACATGATCCCTATGTGCATGTTTGTGCATCCCCCATCTCTCTAGGTCTGCGGTCCCCAACCCCAGGCCCGCACAGCAGGAGGTGAGCAGCAGGCCAGCGAGCAAAGCTTCATCTGTATTTGCAGCTGCTACCCATCGCTCACATCACCGCCTGAGCTCCGCCTCCTGTCAGATCAGCGGCGGCCTTAGATTCTCATAGGAGCTCAGATCCTACTGTAAACCGCGCACGCCAGGGATCTAGGTTGCATGCTCCTTATGAGAATCTAATGCCTGATGATCTGAGATGGAGTTGAGGCGGCGATGCTAGTGCTGGGGAGCAGCTGTAGATACAGATTACCATTAGCAGAGAGGTTTGGCTGCACAGAGACCATAATAAATGAATTGCTTGCAGACTCATATCAAACCCTATCAGTGAGGGCAAGTGACAATTAAGCTGCATCTGGTGGCAGCTTCATAGTGGCAAGGGAGTTGATGTACTTCAACTGTACAGCTGCATCTGGTGGCAGCTTTAAGTCAGAATCTGATGCTTATTTTAGGCCACGCGTGGCCCTCCCATTAGTTTATTTACCACTTCCGCCCGCGCCTTTCCGGCACTGCGCACTTGTCTCAGTCACAGTGCTGGCGAGCCCACGAGCTAAGCCTAGCAAAGATGAGCAAAACATAAACGTCACTGGAGAGCTTCTTTGAAAAGGGGAAAACACCCAAGCTCAGAGTCAGTGAGGATGAGAATCGAGGGACACCCAATTGGAGGAGTAATTACTTAAAATGCTGTAGACCATTTGACTTTTCTGTCACAAGGAACAATGAGTTTCCAGAATTGTCCCCAGTCTACAATCAGCAAGAGCCACTGGGAGAAATGTCTCATTGGTTCCTAAAGTGGGTCTTGAGCCCCTAAAAATATTAGAGCAGAACGCTTGGGACCCCATAATGGACAGGCAGACCAGCCAATCACTCAGTCAATCAATCAATCAATCAATCGAGAACACGGTGGAAAGATAATTTCCACATCCAGTGAAATCTAAAGGAGAGAGAGCTGCCGGTCTGTGAACACCACACTTTGCAGAACCTCACGGTCAGCCTCCTGGTCCAGAGGGAGGCTTGCTACAGCTCCCAAGGGAATCCACACTCCCTTCTCTATTATTCTAACCCTTTCATTAAAATTATAAATTGACAACCAGGGGTCATCAAATATTTGAGGAAAAACAAGAGCATGGGAACTTTGAGACTAAAGACCAGAATACTGACCCTTGAGGAAACATAGTTGATGAAAGAAATAGAAGAGAGATTGTTAAAAAATTCCAGTTGATGTCTTTAGAGAGATTTAAGATGACAGAGCAACAAGAATAAATTGCCATTAAAAAAGCAACCAGAAAATAAGAAAACAACAAGTCAATATCACTTACAAGGAAGGAAGGAAGGGGGGAAGGAAAGATAAAGACATCTATATGCAAAAGTTCCAGATAAAATTTTAGAAAATTGGTTTCAGGAATGTATTGAAAGAATAATTCTTAATAACCAGGAATGCAAGAAGAGCTCACTGGTGGGAATTATAGTAGAGTAATCCACTAATTTAAAATATTAATGATAGACTGTATGATCATCGCAGTGCATATTAGACAGGAAGTTGGTAAAATCCAACACTCATTCCTCATAAAAAACCTCTCAGTAAGGTTGAGATGGTCGGTATTTTCTTTAACTTGATAAAGGGTATCTACCAGAAGCCAATGGCCATCATTATTCTAATTGCAAAACATCAAAAGTGTTCCTGTGTCAGACACAAGTCAAAGGGTCCCCTCATTATTGCTACACTTACTTTTGTTTTGGTGGTCTTAAACAATAAAAGTTCAGAAAAAGCTCTAAATATTTATAATTGTTTTATGGCAGAATTTGATGAACTTTTTCTATAAAGGGCCAAATAGTAAATACTTTAGGTTTTGCGGGTCAAGTCTGCTATTGTAGGGAAAAAGCTGCCGTAGACAATATGTAAACAAGCAAGCAGGCTAGTGACAATGAAACTTTATTTACAAAAGCAGCCACAGGGGATGTGGCCCACTGGCCTGAGGGAAAAGATGAAATTAGCATAATATGTATGTGATATGATTGTCCTCATGATTGTCTACATATCAAATTCAAGAGAATCAAGCAAAAAGCAGAATTAATAAGGCGACTGATAAGAGGTAAATACATATACATCAATAGCAATCCTATATATACAGCAATAAATATTAGAAAATGATATGGCAAAAAGATCATATAACAGCAACAAAAACAATGAAAAACATAGAAATACTGGAAGGCCAAGGCAGGAGGATTGCTTGAGGCCAGGAGTTTGAGACCAGCCTAAGCAAGAGTGAGACCCTGTATCTACAAAAAATAGAAAAATTAGCTGGGTGTGGTGGTGCACCTGTAGTCCCAGCCACTAGGAAGGCTGAGGCAGGAAAATCACTTGAGCCCAGGAGCTGGAGGTTGCAGTGAGCTATGATGATGCCACTGCACTCCAGCCCTGGTAACAGAGGGAGACCCTGTCTCAAAAAACCAAAAGACATAGAAATAAATAATAAGCAATTCGCCAGTTCTAGATATAAAAATTATAAAACTCAACGGCATAAAAGATGACTTGAAAAAATGGAGGGAACCCTTATGTTAAGTGAACCTTCCATATGGTAAAGATGTCACTTCTCTCTTGCAATTCCAATTAAACCCCCAAATGAACTGAAAAAAAAAAAGAGAGAGAGAAAGAAAGCCAAGTTGATTCTTAACTCTGATAGAAAAGACTACCCTTAAATAATAACAACAATGCATTTTAAACAAAAAGAAAAACATTTGGTTCTTTGAGATTTACACAAATAAACCAATGGAAAAGGACATATTTCAGAATTTAAAGTTAATGTATGAAAAAGCTGGTATTTTATAATCAGTAGAAAAATAATGGAGTATTTAATGAATGGTATTGAAACAGTTGGCTATGCATTTGGAAAAAATAAAGTCAAATCCCTATCCTCACCACCACATACAAAAGAAATTCAAATTAGATTACGAATCTAAGTGTAAAGGCAAAATTATGTGTCATAGAAGTTTTTCTTTCCTTCCTTCCTCCCTCCCTCCCTTACTTCCTTTTATAATAATTCTGTGGCAGATACTGAGTTAGGAGTAAGATATCCTACCAGCAGTTAGAGCAGGGGTCAGAAGGAGAAGTCCACCAGAATAAGAAAGCCACGAAACTGTGAATATGCTTAGCTAACATAAATGCAGACAATAGGGACCCTTCAGTTCTTCTGTTTTGACTATAGCACCTTTATCTGAAGCAGAAGGGGAATTCCTTTAATTGAAACAGGGGCACAGTTGAGGTGACAAAGTTCCTAAATGACCTAGCCTCATTAGCATGATAAAAACACACCCACCAGCGCCATGACAGTTTACAAATACCATGGAGCTCCCCAGAAATTACCCGATATAGGTGGAAAGGGGGAAGGACTCTCACTTCTGGGAACTCTCTGCCCCTTTTCCAGGAAAACCATGAATATTCTGCCCCCAGCTTAGTATATTATTAAGGATTAGTACAAAAAGGGAAAACCCAAACCCATGGGTGCAGCTGCCTCCTTTGTAGCACTCTGCTCCCTACCGTCTTTGGGAGTGTGCTGTACTTTCTGTAGTTTAATAAATGTCTTTGCTTCCGAGTGGCACTGCACTTGAATTCCTTCTTGCACAGAGGTGGGGAACCCTCCCTGCCGCCATAGGCGGTGATCTGCGCCAGTATCAACACTACTGACTGGCTCCATGAACACCCTCTCCAAGTGCCTTTTATGATGTGTCCCATGATACTGAAGCTGGAAATTTGGAAATGAGGTTCCCCAGACTCCCTCTACCTGTGATGGGTCAGGCAGACACATTGATGTGAGACCCGGGAGATGGAAATGAGCAACATGAAGTGAAACAATCTTTCAGAGGCGGTTGTCCTGTCCCTAACAGCTTAGATCGAGAGTGGGCGTAGGCAGCTGTGAGCTTTAAGCCGGAACAGTCCTGATCCTCCCATTTTTGTATGCAGCTGTATACCTTGTAATAAACTCTTTTCTGCTTAATCTAGATTGCATTCTGTTTTCTGATCGTTATATGTAGCGAGGTATTTTCCAAGCATGACATAAAATCCAAGAACTTTAAAGGTTAATAGATTTCATTATATTCATTCTCTTCACCAATGGATATTTATTAAATATCTAAATATCATGGAAATGTTCATTCTCTTTGGTTCCCTAATTAAACCATTGGAATTTAATTCAAAGAAATTTTTACAAACTGTGAAAGAACTCTGTAAGTCTGAGGATGGAAACTGCGGCATTATTGGAAATTTAAAACAATCTAAGTATCTGACAAACATGGGAAGAGTTAATTAATGCACTCAATGGGTAATGCACTCCATGTTTTTTTTTAGTTACTATTAAAAATCATGACTATGAAGGCTGTAACAATATGTGCTAAGTAAAATAAACAAAATACAAAATAATTTATACTCTAATATTACAATAATGTAAGAAAACCAGAGACATAGAAAAGAAAATACTAAAAGATAATATATACACATGTGAAATATTATTTGTATCAGGGTGCTGGGCTCTTTTCTTCTACTTTCTAAATTTTCTATAATATGTTAATTTCATAATTTAAAAAAGAGTTAAGAGTCACAAATGACCATGGACAAGAAGCAACTGGTGTCAAGTCTAAGGAAGTAACTTAAAGGCCATGTTAGCAAAACCAGAGGATAAAACATAAAATCCCACTTTGAGGGCAACTCACAAAGAGGGGGAAGGGATTCTTCTCCACTCCACCCTGAAGTGACTTTACTTGCCTAAAACATCTCCAGGAAATCAATTTGATCAGGACATTTGGAGGTGGCCAAGTGCATCACAACACTTCCTTGTCTTTCTTTATTAGATTCAAAAATCCTAAACGACTCTTAAAATTCTCAGTGAAAAGAAGATACAAACTAACATCTATCCTTCATGTGTTGTTTCTGATAGGCAAATTTTATGACAACTATTTTTTTAAATTTCAGAATATTACGGTGGTACTAACGTTTTGGTTACATAAATTGCTTTTGTATCTTTTAGTCAAAGTTATAAGTGTGCCCATCCCCCGGATCATGTGCATTGTACCCATCAGGTGTGAATTTACCAGTCCCCTCCTCCCCACCATCTGCCTGATTTCCAATGCATGTTATTTCCATATGTGCCCATAAGTGTCGATCAATTAGTTCCAATTTAATGGCGAGTACATGGTGGTGTTTGTGTTTCCATTCTTGTGATACATCACTTACAAGAGTGGTCTCCAGTTCCATCCAGGTTAATGCAAGAGGTATTGGTTCACCATTTTTGTGGCTGAGTAGTACTTCATGGTGTACATACACCACATTTTATTAATCCACTCATGTATTCATGGGCACTTGGGTTGCTTCCACATCTTTGCAATTGTAAATTGTGCTGCTATAGACATTCGAGTGCAGGTGTCTTTTTTTTTACAGAATGTCTTTTTTTTTTCCTTTGGGCAGATAGCCAGTAGTGGGATTACTGGATCAAATGGTAGTTCTACTTTTAGTTCTTTGAGGTGTCTCCATATTATTTTCCATAGAGGTTTAACTAGTTTGCAGTCCCACCAGCAGTGTATGAGTGTTCCTATCTCTCTGCATCCATGCCATATGATGACTATTTTTACGAAGGGCAGCTTATTTATTTTTCATTACTGTGCTCAGTAATTTTCCAGGGAGTGTTTTTCTGTCATCAGCTAATTATTTTCTTTATTTCTCTGGAGGCAACGACCGCAATTAACAATTTGGCATTATTTGTCTTGGTTCAGAACTGATTCATCATTACATTTTCCAGCCAAAAATATATTACTTTGCTTATTCAAATTATTTTGAAGACTAAGTCAATGTTTTGTAGAAAATAAAACTAAAGATTTGGCTTACAAAATTATGAGCTTAGCGATGGTAATACATTTCTTCTATTTCACTGATTAATGGGGCAAAAATATAAAGTTATTATAGAGGATTTCAGTAAAAACTAGGCTTAGCTCATAAAATATTTATTGAAAACTATTCCTATACCAGAAAATCTGAACAAATTCCCCAAAGGAGAAATTGTATAGCCATATTCTCTGACTGAAATATAATAATCATAGAAATTAATAATAAAGGATTAAACAAATAAAAAAAAACCTCCTTAAGTAAAAAGCATTTTCCTTAGGGAACAGAAAAGAAAATTTCAAAAGAACAATTGCAAACTATCTAGAAAATAACCATAATAGAAAAATATATATTTATACACACACAATATACATAATTTAACCAGAGTCAAAATCAGAGGAAATTTTGTAGGAAAAAAATGATGAAAGCAGACAATAATTAGAACAGAAAATAGAAATAAAATAGACAATAATGGACATAAGGGAATGTAGAGATATATTCAAGAATATCAGAGCATTTGGTATTTTATAATCATACTAGAATCTAAAACATAAGATGAAATACAGTCTTAATTTGGGGGGTAGCATATTATAGTCTGTGTTTTGTAGCTGCCTTATCACTAATAACTTATTTCAGCCTTACAACTGTCCATGGATGATGCTTAGATATGAAAGACAGACACTATGTTAAGATACAGCTTAGGTTTCTTTCGACGTGGACGCCGAGAGGCAAATGTGCTTGTGGGAAATATTCTGGGTTAATTTTTTTGGTCAGGCGTTGATGGATCTTCCCAAATAAGGTCTCAGTAAAACTTTCAAGAAACCATCTATCCAGTCCTTACACTTTGGTTCCATCCATCTCCCCTGCTGCTTTGGGGGGCTCACCTGACAAAGGCATTCATTAGTCAGACAGTAAAACATCCGGATTTCATAAATATGAATAAACGTGCAGCTTCAACCATGTTCCGAAGGAAAGGTGGCAACGAGTTTGCCCTTTCCGAGAAAACGATTAGTCATTTCAGCTGTGATCCAGATGAGCTTTGGGGCAAATCCTGCCTGACCTCTGTTTTATATTATACGGATTGCTGTTACCTACTCTCTGTAGATACTGCTTCAGAGGGAAGCAGAAAAGTGTCGCATATCTGAGTCCCCACCTTTCTCCTCACTTTGACGCCCTCCCACCAGCGGTTCAAAGGCCACATGGCCCCTTGCAGCCTCCTTTCTCCACTCTGTCCCGGCGCCCCTGGCTTGACAGTGGAGGTTGTGGTATAGAAAGATCCCAGCCGGAGGTTATCTTGGGAGCTGGGGACAAAGTCAGCGCAGAGAGCCCTGCATGAAAATCAGATCCTGGGTTAGGAGCCAGCAGTGCGGTGGAGTGAGGCTGCCACGGGGTGTCCGGGCAGGAGACACCAAAATCAAATACGAGGGTTACCAGAATTGGGGAACTGAAACAGAAGCCCACGTTAGGATGTGAAAAAGCTACAAGACAAGGGGAAGAAAAGGTTCAGAGAAGAAACACAGGTGGGTTGACTCAATAGCTGTGGACATTTGCAATGACCAGGTGTTGCCCTGGGCTGAGAGTGTTTAAAAGGAGCCACCCAGACACAAGCACCCCTCTCCCCAGATAGTCCCTCCCCTCCTGCAAAAAACAAAAAGCCGGACTACATTTATCTTGACCTATAGGCTGATTATCTTCCCTAAGCCATTCTTCTCAGGAACTTCACCTGTTCCTGAGGTCCCCAGTCTGATCAGTTCGTCTGCTCAATTCAGCCCTCCTAGCGCCCTTGAACTTGTCCTGCTCTTTCCCTAACTACCACCCTAGTGCGGGTTCTCGATGTGTCTTATCAGGACTCGTCCCTCGGCTTATTTTTTATCTCCCTACCTCCAGTCTCTCCCTCTTAAATCAGCTTCTATAATGCCACCAGAGTTTTCTGAAGACCCCATTCTGTTCATATCCTTTCAATTAGCAAAACTTTTCAGTGGCTCTCTGTTGTCCGTAGGATTTAATCTAAACTCCATAACGTGGCTTTTAAATTCCTCCACTGTGGAGGAACCCCATCAACATCTCCAACTTCATCTTTCAGACATCCATCCCGTTCTCCCCTAAAACCTACTCTGCTGCTGTTATAACTACCATTTTCTTTATAATTCCCTGGCACACTAAATGCTTTCATTTAATGTACTGAACTCAGCGCACAAATTGCTCCTAATGCATCTTTTCATCTTCCCAGTGGTTAGAGAAGCTGCTTGGACACAGGTGAAATGGAACAACTTACCCATTTAAAGTGTATGATTCAACGGTTTTTGGTGTAATCACAGGGTTGTGCAAAACCATCACTGCAATCTAATTTTAGGACATTCTTTTCTTCCCTAAAAGAAACCCCATACCCATTCTCCCCTCACCTGTGCAGCCCTAAGCAACCACCAATCTACTTTCTCTGTATCTAAATTTTTCTATTCTGAACATTTCATAACAATGGGATCATACAATCTGTGGTCTTTTGTGTCTGCCTCGCATGTTTTCAAGGTTCATCCAGGCTGCGATATGGACCAGCACTACATTTCTCTTTCTGTGATGTAATAATTAACGGTTCTCTGCATATTCAAACAATTAATACTTATGGAGTCATTTGTGCAAATATGTGTATATTTTTTTACCAGTCCCTATAATAAAATAAAAGGAGACTATAGCACTAAGTATGATAGCACTATAGCCCAGGACTAATCCCAACCAATTTAGGATCAATTTATGATTGCTTCTTCAAAGCACTAGACTCTAATAAACCTGTTTTAGACTGAGTCCATCCATCCTGGCAGGAGAGCCCTGTCCCTGCCCTCCTCTGGTCTCTCCAGCCAGCTGGAAGAGCTGCTCAGAGCAAACACCTTGTAGGATGCGCTCACCCACAATCACCCACAATCTACACCCACCATCTACCCACTGCTCCAAATTCATCTCCTTCCTCTCATTAAACCTTTACTTGCAGTGAAATGAGTTCATTTCTCTTCCCCTAACCATGCCATTTGCATTACCTTTGTGCTGTTTCTCCTGTTTTTCTCCACTCGGATAAGTCCTACCAACTATGCAAGGCCAGCTCAAGGGCACGGTTCCAACCTAGCAGAGTTAGGATAGGATCACAAATCTGACGGTTCATGACCTGCCTATGGTTTGTTTCTCTTTATCTATCTATCTATCTATCTATCTATCTATCTATCTATCTATCTAATCTTATCTCCTTACCTATGTTACAGGGGCTTAGTACTGGGATAGTACTAGCACTGACACTTAAAACTCAATATATGCTGCTTGTATTAATACATATTAGCACCTACTCTAAAATAAGAACAGGAGTTACAAATATGTAACAATTATTACTGGTTGGGCACCTATAGTAATATCATTTAATTCTCAAAACAATCCTACAAGGTAATCATATTATTCCAATTTTGTAGGGTATAAAAATAAGACCTAGAGAAATTAATGCTTTGTATGAGGTCGCATAACCAGTGGGGGAGCTGGGCTGTGCCCAAGTCTAACTCTGAAGCTCACGTTCATAGTCACTGTGCCCTGCTGCCTTCTGAAAGCATGGATTGTGATTATTGTGAAGTGGAAATTGCCAACTACCATGTTCTTCCCTTTGTTACAGCGTCTACATGTCCAGCTCTAATGCAATTGATTGCATGTCTGTCTTTGATACCACACAGTGAGTTTAGGCATGGAATCTTGTAATTTCATCCAAGTGTGTGACACATGCCATGTACTCAGTAAATGCACCTAGCTTCTGGGTGATCTTGGGCAAGTTATTTAACCTTTCTGTTGGTGTATTTTCCTTATCTGTAAAATGGCAATGAAAATAGTTTCCACCATAGATAATGGTACAAGACTTGGAATACTCTTTAGGGTTTTATTTGTTTTTAGATAAGGAATAAACACATATTCCTTATTTTTTTCTAAGAATATGTGTTTGGTATAGTCAATAAAATCTTAAAAATTGCTGGTTATTTAAACAAAGTTTCCACAATTGAGATATATTACTGATAAATTTGATGTCCCATAAGACCTCGTGTGTGCTACCATATATATGACACACAAGGGCATTTATTTATTTATACTTTTATATGCTCTAACCATCCTTATAAATGCCTTGTTTTGAGAGGAAGTGTTGACAATCGAGACCTTCTACTACATTGACTTTACTTAGTGGTTTTAAGTCAGGTTATTTATGCTCTTACATAGGAAGTCTCCACGTACTTTTAAGTACTGGCTGAATCAAGCTAGTCTTCCTTCATGAACAATCCTGTCTTCATGCATGTAATCTTAATGCATTAGAGCTGGAAAAAAATAAACTCAGTTTAAATGAATCCAAGCCTTTCATTTTCTAATTGAGAGAACTGAGAGGCGGGGAGGATAAATGACTTTCTTATAGTCTCCCTGAGTTAGTTACTCATTCTGCATCTCCTGAAAAAGGATTTAAGGTAATTTACAAATAGAACAGAAGAGAATAACACATAGGATAGTATCTAAACAGCAGTTGAATTTGGCCACAAATATGATTCTGGATGTCCACGTAGCAAAAAGAGAATGCATTCTTCACCAAGTCCAAGGTGCCTCTGAGCTACATCAGATCAATCACTTAAGCAAAGCACAGTGCTCCTGCTGAGGGCTGGGAACGATGCTTCCATCCACTACTTTATTATTTAGAAAGCAAACAACTCACTCCCAACCTGGTTTCTTTCCTCCACACTTCCCAAGTCAACTTTTAATTGCATATGAGAAAAATTACTTAAAATGAAACGCCCCTCCCATTTCTTACAATTTCTCCTTCTTTAAAAATGATTGCTTTGTTACTCCTTGTCCCTAATGATGTTTTTCCCATCTTGGCATCACTATTCTCACACCTGCATCTCATCGCCTCAGAGTCTGAGCTCTCAGAGGGCAGGGAACAACATCTACTCGTCTTCCATGGCCATGGCAGAGTGTCCCACAATAGCAATTGTCAAAAACTACAAGCAAGAAAAGGAGAAGAACAAAGAGAAAGGATAGAAATATTGTTGCGTGCTCTTATCATCTACCTATGGGTCTTGTGATTAAAAGATAGTGGCTGCGCAATTGTGCTTAATCTACAATGTTTCATGCCCTTAAAGGCATGTGAATAAGACAGGCTTATTTCAAAGGTCGAGATATTAATACAAGGAGGAAATATAATACTCGACTCATTTTCAAGGGTAACTTAGGGAAATTTATTTTTGTTTTGTTTTGTTCCAAAGGTTTGAAACAAAATATTTCAACATCTTTTGAGTATTTTCTACATGCCAGGCATTATTCTAAGTGTTTTGCATATACAGACTCATTTAATGGCTAAGTATTTACAAGACTTCAACCAATGCCTGCATTTGATTCTCTGCAAAACTGCTCTGAGTTTAACAAAACCCTTCTTTGCCCTCTTGCACCCTGCTCCCAGATGCGATAAATTGTTCTCCGTATTTTTCCTTTCCTTATTGCTATGTTGCTACGTGCACCATTTCTAACAGGACGTTGCCAATTTTCAAGCACCTTTGAGCGAATTCTGGTGAGAAAGTTTGACAGCTATACTGGTGACTGTGGAGTCACATTTGCAGTGATGGTTTGATACCTAGAACCCTTCTGTAAATGGCAGTCAGGTGATATCGCATCGAAACAAATGCCAATATTTCTGTTCTACTGGAACTTAGAAAGAAACTAAAGGTTCACACACACACACACACACACACACACACACACACAC
>RJWJ010039288.1:0-14543 GCA_004363605.1 Indri indri | reverse complement strand
AACATCAGACCCCCAGCTCCCTGCTGTTGCCATCAGTACCTCTGCTGACATCACGCCCAGATTTTAGAGAGTCCCCCAGACAGTGGGATTCCTGGCTCCCACTTCTACTTGCCAGGGTCCTAGAGACCTCCCCTCTCCACCCCTATTACGTACCGCCATTGTCCCTATTATGGGATGCCTCCTTCATCAAACCTCCCTGGAATCCAGTGCCTTCGCTTAATGAATCTGCCTTAGTTTATAAGGTTTTCGACACAATTTCCTGAGCAGGGAGACTCTGGAGGACAATTTGCATCAGAAGCTTCTTTTTTGTCTCCCTTTTTGTCAGAGAGAAAATTAACAGCTGTGGGATCTGGAGAATTTGAGACTGGAATGATCCCCGGAGGACAGCGAAAAGCATTTTCCAACTCTCAGTTCTGGGCCAGTGGGAGAGCACCATGGTGGATAATTGAACATTCTGGAGAATCTACCTCCAAACGATTGTGTCCGATAATTGAACAGTCTTCATTTGTCCTCTTGTGAAAGAATGGGATGCAAAATGTTTTTTTTTTTTTTTTGGCATGGACACCTATGCACGCAATGTTATCTTTTTAAAATTTTTTATTATTATGGGTACAGAATAGTTGCGTATCTTTATAGGGTCCGTGGGATGCTTTGATGCAGACACACGATGTGAATTAATCAGATCGGGGTAATTCGGGATCCGTCACCTCAGGCATTTAACATTTCCTTGTGTTGGGCAGAATCCGATTCCACCCTTTTAGTTATTTTAAAATATATCCTAACTTATTGCTGATTATGGTCACCTTGTTGTGCTATGAAATATTATTCATTCTATCTATCTAACCATATTTTTGCACCCATTGACCATCCCCACTTTATCGCCCCTCCCTGCCACCCTTCCCAGTCTCTGGTAAAGATTGTCCTGCTGTCTGTCTCCATGCGATCAATTGTCTTTAATATTTAGCTCCTGCATATGAGTGAGAACATGCGAGATTTGTCTTTCTGTGCTTGGCTACGAGATACTAATTTTGATCTTCAGAAAATCTCTTCTGGGTGAAATATTGAAGTTGGAGGAAAAGCCAGGAAATCATCTAGTTTTTCGATTCTACCTATTATTCTAGAGTAATTTCTTTCTCTAACCCATATTCTCAGAGGGCGCTCCCCGTGCTCACAGACCCAAGATCAAGCAATAGAGCAAAGACTGGTGTATCGGTGAGACAGGGACCCGGCGGGCCCTGCTGATGAGGAGTACAGGGCACGAGCTAAGGTCTCTGATAAAATGGGAGGTGGTAGAGAATCCGGCCCGAACCAGCTAGAACCAAGACGGTGATGAAAAACGACCTCAGGTTACCTCGCTGCCCATTGTACCCTGTTTATAACGCATCGGTGTACTCAAGGAAGCTCCCACCTGTGCCATGACAGTTCACAAATGCCCTGACCACTCCCAGGAGTTACCCTACATGGTTTAAAAAGGGGAGGAACCCTCCACTCTGGAACTCTCCATCCCTTTCTTGGGAATCTTATGAATAATCCTCCCTCTGCTTAACGTACAGTTGAATAAAAGGTGTAAAGTAAGACCCCGGACACCCAAGAGTGCCACTCTCTGTTGCTGTGAAAGACAGCCGCCGCGCTGTCTACGCAGAAGCGACCTTTCCTTTTTCTTTTCTTACCTCGGTAAACTTGCTTTTGCCTTACTCTGTCAGCTCTCTCTTGGGTTCTTTCCTGCGTGAAGCCAAGAACCCACCTGGCCTTCAAACCTGGGGTCCACTTTCCTGTACCATTGGTACCCACGTGGGTCATGGCAAGGTCACGGAAGAAATGAGAGAAATCACAGTGTGGTGTGATGGCACCTAAGCCAAAATCAGATGAGGAAGCAGGGTCTGCGCGAGAGTAACGAGCCCAGAAAGATATGGAACCAGCTGCGCTCAGAGCCAGGAGCTCACAAATGCGCAACAGGAGACAAGACCAATGGCTACAAGTAATCTGTTGTCAAGGAGACAGTTCCTCCCAGCCAAAACCATGGCACAGGGTAATCTGAGGAGGCAGTCTGGATAAATGGTCACTGTGTTCTCTTCTGGAGGATGTCTGGAGTTTTTGAACCCATGGTGGAGGGGAAAGATGTCAACCAAGGAGAGATTGGAGAAGATGAAGCCCAATGAGGCTTGAGAGTGGGTGTCAAGAGAGGATGATAAACAGATTCTCTGCCATGAACGTCCAGTTTTGGCTGGGTGAGTGGCTCACGCCTGCCATCCTAGCATTCTGGGAGGCCAAGGCTGGAGGATCTCTTGAGGCCAGGAGTTTGAGACCAGCCTGAGCAAGAGTGAGACCCCATCTCATATGAAAAAAAAAAACAGTTTATTTCACAGAGAAGCTACTGATCCTCTGGCTTCACCGAGAATCCCAGGAGGAGTAGTTCTTTAATAATTGTTTGATTTTATGGTCCAATGAGTCTCTCATGGGAGAGACTGCCGGGGGCAGCATACAATCAGTATAAGATAATAAGGTGCCCCCTCTCTTCCTATGGAGAAGATCATCTTGTCTGCTGTTTCTAGGGGTGCCTTCAGGGGCTGGTTATGCCTCATAATCTATATGGTGGCGAATGGACGAGAGCGACAGTTTCCAGCTTGAACATTGGGCCAGATTTCACCACCACTGGGGTCTGTAGCCCAGCTCATGTCTGCTTCCCCCATGGACCCAGAGTAAGTGGCCCCGTGTCTCTGTTTCTGTCAGCACGAGTGAGGAAGGAAGCAAGAACAGACATACAGTTTAGGTCCTTCAATTGCCCCACCTGGTGCTGGGTCTTTAACACTCCTGGTGTGGCTTCGAGGGGTGGTCCTTATACCTGGCCCATTCCTCCGTGATGCACAGCGCAGTGGTGCACGTCTGTTGTCCTGGTTACTTGGGAGGCAGAGGAAGGAGGATCGTTTGAGCCCAGGGGTTCGAGGCTCTAGTGCACCATGATTGTACCTGTGAATAGCCGCTGCATTCCAGCCTGGGCATCACAGCAAGACACTGTTTATATATGAAAAAAAGAGTGGATTCAGATCTAAGAAGATGGACTTGGTCCAGAGGGCACTGGAGAGCCATGGAATTTATTTTGAGAAAGGGAGGGACAGGTCAGAGGTGGATTTAGAGATGGCCCTCTAGAGTGCAGCCAGCAGAGACTGGTGTCGCCTGTGCCTGAGCCTCGCCGAGAGCCAGCAGGGGGCGCTCGGGGACTGCAGGCACCTGCAGGTGGGACTGGCTGGTGGAGGCGGGGTGGTGTCCCTGAGCCCCAAGAGCCTGACTCACTCTCTGGCTGATGGCAGGGGCCCCACGCTGATGGCTGGTTCTCCCGGAGCTCAAGGATGAACGTTTTCTGTGGTGATAGGGAGCCATGGGAGGTGTTTGAGCAGGACAGGGACCAGGATTTAGAAGAGACATACGTGGCAGGCTTTAGACTCTTAAGTCATAGAAACAAACCCATAGAGGTACTATACTTCCACTACCCTGATCTCGGTTCTGATCCCCTAATAAACCCAGTCTTTTCTCACTTTAGGGATTTTCCCTGTGGTTAGTAAATTACTCTGTTTATTAAACACAAGCTGGTTGTTTTACAGCATGTTGATCATTGTGGTTTCTGTGTCTATCTTGTGGCTTGTCATTTTTGCCAATTTTCACTCATGGGGTCAGTGATTTTGTCCGCCTGGTTATCTTTGCCTGAGTATTGACTGTCATGTTTGAAATAGTATTTGTAGAATTGAAGAAGGCGGCCTTCTCTAGGGAAGAGTCCTTGGAGCCTGCTGTTGACGATTGTGTTAAATGACGTTCAAGGCTGTGGTGCCCACGGTCACTAAGGCAGTTTAAACTGAAGGTGAAATCTCACTTGCAGGCTCCTTCACTTCCGTTTACTCTCCCCTGAGAGATCAGCCTTTGAGGGCTCCCCTTATGCAAGAAGGGTCTTCTTCCAAATTCCCCTCCTTGTATCACCCCATTGCTTTGATATTTCCCGCCTCTCATCATGAGGACATTAAGACAAGCTTCACATTTTCCTGATTTGAAAACTGCCTGCAGAGCGAACATATAATTTACGTTCATTTTATCTCTATGTTTCTGTTCTCATTTGAATTGTGTCTTTCTAGTTTTTTTCCTGTCTTTTCATGTCATTTATTCTTATAAGTAATTGGAAAAACATTCAGCCCTGAGAGTTGTTAAAAAGCTGGAAGTCTAATCCAAATAAGTTAGCTTGCCATTAATAGAAGCACCTAGTTGGAAACGTGTTTTTAAATTTTCATGATGCAGTGATTATTCCGCTCTTGGATTAAGTAGGGTTGATAACTGCCTTTGAATTTCTAGATTTCCAGATTCCCAAAGCTCCCCTCAGAACCGGAGGGAGAGGACTGCACATCACTGCGAGATCCTGGACTTACAGCTGTCTAGAGGGAGCAGACGGAATTTGGGTTTGGCTCCTTTGGGGATATTGTGAGCGTGTCCCTGTGTAGGAAGGAGAGTCTACATTGCACATTTTTGCAGTCAGTGGAGCGGACTGTGGCAGAGACTGCTAACCGTGCACTTTGATACTCACTGTTGCCCACTGAGAATCTTTAATTTTTATGCAGGTGTACGGCAGCCTGAAATACAGGTTATATTTGAAAGCCTTTCTTGAGACTGGATTAGTTAAATGACTGTGACCCGTCCCATGTGGAGAAGTTGAGGATTAGGTGGTGGTAATCCTGGTAACCTTCCTTAGGAGAAGGCTGGGGCACTCTCCCTGCCAGCCTCCTCCCTCCTCCTTCCTGCTCCCTGTAAGACTGATGCGGCAGCTGGAGCTCATCTTGGACCTGAGGGCAGGGACTGCTCTTTAGGGAGGACGGGGCGCGGGGCAGATGGCTGGCAGCAGGGGAAGATGGTCTGGGATCCACGCCATGATCTTAATGTCCCCGCCCCCCAAACACACAAATTCATAGGTGAAGTCTAGTCTCCAATGTGGTGGTCTTAGGACGTGGGGCTTTTGGGAAATAATTAGGCTATGAGTGGTCTGCCTTCATAAATGAAATTGTAAAAGAGATCCAAGCAAGATTGTTCTTTTCTTCCAGCATGTGGGAAACACAGAGAAGATGCTATCTATGATGAGCAAGCCCTGACTAGGCATGCAATGTACTAGGGCCTTGATCTTGGACCTCCCAGCTGTCGGAGCTGTGAGCAATAAACGTGTGTTGTTTATGTTACTTTGTTGTTTAGGAGTTTTTTATAAGGTACTTTGTTATGGCACCCTGGATTGACTAAGACAATTCACATCATCTTGGAGTTGTACGACCAAGGTCACACTCCCAGTCTGCTACATATTAGCTGTTTGGCTTGAGGAAATCTGCTTATTTCTCTAAGCCTCTGTTTCTTTACTATCTAATAGCATCCACCTTATTGGGCTGTTGTGAGCACTGAACAAGACAGTCAATACAAAATAACTGAGCCGAATTTGTTAAGCATCAGTAGTTTATGAGGGTTAATTTCATCCCTCTCATTTCTTTTTGCATCATGTTATTTTTTAAAATGTCTTAACACCAGAGAAGGTAACATTAAGCTTTGGAAAGCATGGCAACCTGCTATTGAAGAAAAGCCATTAGTATATTCAATATATTCAGAATATCCATATTTACACAGGCTTTTGGGTTAATGCTGGCTCGAAGCTTAAAATCCAAAAAAAGTATATTTTTTCCCCAAGGAGGCACGAACCTCACTTCATTCTCACCAAGATATGCTAGGAAGTGGCAATCTCTAGGAAGTGGAGATCTTGGGGTTTTCAATAATGAGAGGAGGGCAGAAAGAAAGGTGGGAATGAGCCACTGCCATCAGCACCTGGGACAGTGGCTGCCCTGGGCCTGACCCCTTCTCCCTACTGGAGGTCAGGGGCTCAAGCAGGGCAGGGTTTGAGCGCTACAGATTGGGGGCCTGGGAGCATTAATTGCTGCAAAATAAGAAATAAACTCTGCAAAATGAAATGAATAAATATCTAATATATTCTAAGGTGAACGTCACATTTGTTTTTCTTTGCCTTTAGAATTCTCATTTAAAATTAAAAAATTTTTCTATTGCAAAAACAATGCATATTCATAGAAGAAAATATAAGTAAGCCAAGTAAGAAGTAAAAACCACCCATAATCCCAACGTGAGAAAATAATCGTTTTTTATTCTCCCGCATATACTTCCAGGTTTTAAATTTATATGCAATCTTTTTACATGTGAAAATGTCACTTATGTCCAGATGAGTTACATTTACATGTAATTTTCTGTTTAAAATGCTGTTTTGAACACTAAGAATAACACGGTAAGATGTTCATATCATTAGCCATTAGGGAGATTCAAATTTAAACCACAACGTGGTGCCACTTTGCAACCACTAGGATGGCTAGAATCCAAAAAAAGGGAAAATAACAAATATTGGTAGGGTGTGGGGTAACTGACACTCTCAGATGTTCCTGGTGGGGGTGTAAAATGGTGCACGTGCGTGGACAACAGTTTGCAGGTTCATTAGTAGTGAAACATGGAATCATCACGTGACCCTATTCCATTGTACCACATTCCACTGTAGGCATCTACTCAAAAGAATTAACCACAGGTGTGCAAAGGAGAAGCTTGTACGTCGATGCTGATAGAGCCCTATTCACAATCGCCGAAGGTGGAAACAATCCAAGCCTCCACTAACAGATGAACGGATAGAGAAAATGAGCTCCATCCACACACTGGAACATCACCCAGCAGTAAAAGGAAGGAAATATGACACTGCGACATGGGTGAACCTCGAATACGTTATACTGCGTGAAGGAGGTCAGACGAAAAGGTCACATGGTGTATGATTCACTCCCAGCAAATGTCCAGAATGGGCAAATCCGCAGGGACAGAAAGCAGTTTGGTGTTTGCCCGGAGCTGCGGGGAGGTGGGAATCAGAATCGACTGTTAATGGGGACGGGTTTCCTCTTGAGATGACAGAAACGTTCTGGCACTAGACAGCGTTGAAGGCTGCACGACATGGTGACCGTCCTAAATGCTATCAAATTGTCCTCTTTAAAATGGCTGAAACGGTGAATTTTACCTTAAAAAATGCTATTTTGTCATTCATATGTTCAATTAGTTTTTGTTATTCACATAACAACCTGTTGTGAACATCTTTCTATGACTTTAAATCATCTTATGAAACTATTTTGTGGCTTAAAAAATCTTTGTGTCAAGTATTCAAGCTATTCTTTATTTTATTTTTAAAAATGGCATTTTGTTGGAAAATAACTTAAAAGTATTATGTCTCGCTTTGCAATAGACTTCATATTTATAGCAATAGATGCACATATATTCAAGAAAGATACGGGTGTGGTTAGACATCTCTGGTAGAACGTGACCATCAATGTGGCCTGCAGTCCCCACAGACACCGACGTTTTGGTTCTATTATCAGAAGTAGATCACCTAGAAGGGAGAAGGTGATGAATGAAACTGCTGTGACTATTTGCGGATGGGTTTTAGTGAGAAACTAAGCTTTCATGGCTCTTAGAGTGTGGCTGGGTCATATTGTAAGTGCGTGTTTGACATGATGACAATCTACCAAACTGTTTTGAGAGTGTCTCTGCCATTTTAATGTCTCGCAATAATGTGTGAGTATTCTAGTTCCTCCCCATACTTGCCGGCACTTGGTGGTGTCAGTTTTCCCAGCCATCCTCATGGGTGTGCAGTTGTGTCTCACTGAGAGTTTGATTTGCATTTCCCGATGACCAACGGTGTTGAACACCCTTTCATGTACCCGTGGCCACTCATATCTCTTCCTTGGTGAAGGGTCTGTTCAAATCTGCTGCCCTTTAATTTTTCTTGCGTCTTTTACTTACTTATTATGGATTTTGACAGTTCTTTGTGTCTTTTTACATACAAGTTCTCTGTCAGATGTGTGATTTGCAAGTGTTTTCTCCTAGTCTGTGGCTGGTCTTTTCAAGATCTTAAGCGTCTTTCATAGAACAAAAGTATTTAATTTTTATAAAAAACAATTCACCAACTTTTAGAATGGACCATGCTTGCCCTGTTGTCTATAAGAGCTCTTTGCCTTACCCAAGGTCATGGAGATTTTGGTCTAAACGTTTTATAGTTTTAGATCTTACATTTAATTCTATAGTCTCTATTTAATTAAATTTGATATAGGATGTATAGTTTGACTTTTCCTTTTTTGCTACATAGATATCCAAGTGTTCCAGTACCGTTCGTTAAACCGATTATCCTTTTTGCATTAACTTGCCTTGCAGGTTTGTAAACAAAATCAGTTGACCCAATTTGGGTGAATGTATTTCCAGACTCTCTGTTCTGTTCCATCTTTGGCCAATACCACACTGTCATGGCTACTGTAGCTTTATATTATATCTTGGAAGGGGTTATTGGAAGCCTTTTTTTTTTTTTTTTGAATAATTTTTGGCTATTCTATGTTCTTTGCATTTTCATGTAAATATTTAATCTGCATGTCCAATTCCAAAAAAAGTCCTGCTGGGATTCTGACTGGGATTTCTTTCAATGTGAAGAGAACTGACATGTTTATAACTTCAAGTCTTCCCATCCATGAGCATTGTATATTTCTCCATTTATCTGTGTCTTCTGGGATTTTTTTCATCAGCGTCTTGAAGCTTTCCCCATGCACGTACTGCACATATTTTGTTAGATTTAGACCTGAGGATTTCGCTTTTTCTGGTGTACGATACTAAAAAAGTTGTGCTTTAAAACATTGGTTTTCTAATTGTTTATTATTAATACACAGTAGGGGTTGGTATAGTGTCTCTGTAAAGGGCCATATAATAAAACTTTTAGGGCTTGCATGCCCCATCTGCTTTCTTATTCTTCTTCTCCTTTCATAACAATTTTAAAATATAAATGCTTTTCTTAGCTCATTGGACATACAATGACAGCCAGGCATGCCTGTAATCCCAGCTACTTGGGAGGCAGAGGAGGGAGGATCTCTGCAGCCTAGAAGTTGGAGGCTGCAGTGTGCTGTGCTTGTGCCTGTGGATAGCCACTGCACTCCAGCCTGTGCAACAGAGTGAGACCATGTGTTTAAAATTTAAAGATTAAAAAAACCCTCCAGACTAGCCGCAGGCCATATTTCCTCCATAGACTACCGTTTTTAGACCCTTGGAATATAGAAATATAATTGATTTCTGGACATTGACTGTGTGTCCTGCACGCTATTGGATCATTCCCCCTGGAACACAAATGGTGCTTTTATTTCCTCAATCTAAAAACAAAGTCTTTTTCTTGGGCTCACTTTCCCACCAGCTGATGCTCTGTGTCTTTGCTCTACTATGCAGCAAACTCCTTCAACGAGTCCCCTGTACTTGGGGTGTCAAATGTCTCCTGTTCCTCTCCCGACAGGCTTCGTGATTCCTACGGGGAGTGATGGTGAGTGAATGAGAGAGGGAGCAGGGACACCTGGGGCTGTGGGTCCCTGGGACTCTGCTGCACCTGTGTGTGTAATTCTCCAATGGTGGTGGCCGCCATTCCTGCTCTAGGCTGCCTGCCTATTCCAGGCACATAGTAGGTCTTCAGTGAGCTGACCCTCTCTGGCCACTGGGGTCTCTTTCTTCTGTGTCTCTAGGACCCTTCCCGGTTTACCATACTCTGGATTTGCCCCCTGACCTTGAATTGGAGCACCTGGCACACAGGTGAAGTCTGTCCTTGTGGAGAGGGTGGAGATTCTGGGGGGGGAGTGCACCCCACCCTGCTTTATTGAGCTGGAGATGGCAGAGAAGGCAAGAGAGAGTGAGTTTTGGGGTCTCCTCATTGTACCAGTTTCAGGAGAACTGTCTCCCCTCAACCTGAGACCACCCCACAGGGCAATTCTGGACAGGATCTGGGGAGGCTCGGAGGGGAGCACTGGATTCCTGGGTGGAGCATCCTGGGTGTGGGAGGAGGAGGCAGGTGGTTATACGAGGGCCTCAGGATATTTCACTTCTGGGGCCACTGCATCGCCTGAGATTCCACCATTATAGATGTCTCTGAACCAATATGGCTTTGTCCACAGCAGAAGGTGATGGAATAGTGTGGCAGAGAGAAAGACTTTGGGCTTGATTGTCTGATAGACCTGACCTCCTTTGAGCTCTGCGACTTGGGCTAGAGGCTTGCCCTCTCTGAGCCTCAGTTTGCTCTTCTGTTAAATGGGGAGTTTCCTTCCTCTGGATGCTGTCACTTGGGTCCTGTCACCCAATCCACAGGGTCTGGCCCTGAAAGCTAAGGGGAAGGTGGTGGGAAGGCTTTGGGCATTGTGGCATAGGTGAGCATCTGACCCAAAGCAGGCAAAGTTTAGGTAGAGCACCTGGCATGCGGTAGGCACACATTACGTTGAGCACTTGGCACACAGTAGGTGCATGTTATGTAGTGTACCTGGCACACAGGAGGTGCACTTGATTTAGCATATCTGACACATAGTAGGCATGCTTTATGTCAAGTACTTTGAATGGAGTAGGTTTACTTTATTTAGAACACAGGACACACAGAAGGACCATTTTATGCAGGGTACCTGGCACACAGTAGGCACATGTTATACACAGTGCCTGGCACACAGTAGGTGCACATTATGTAGCATACCTGACACACAGTAAGTGTACATTAGGTAGCATAGCTGGCACACAGTAGGTGCATTTTATGTAGAGCACCTGGCACACAGTAGGTGCACTTTATGTATAATGCTTAACATGCAGTAGGTGCACTTTATGAAGAACACTTAGCACACAGTAAATAAAAAGATTTATATAGATTACCTGGTACCGGGTAAATGCACATTATACAGTGCACGTGGCACGCAGTAGGCGCCACTTACATACAGCACTGGCACACAGTAGAAGGACGTTACGTACAGTCTTTTGCACAGGGCAGAGCACTGGCCCGCAGCTGCTCAAGCGCTAGTGTTTAGTGCCTTCTCTTCACTCCCTCTTTTTGGGGCTCCTCCTCTGTGCAGCTCTCCCCTGTCCCCACCTCTGTCTCTCACCTGGCATCCCATTTGCCAGATGGGAAGACTGAGCCCAGCTGGCTGGCCCTGCCCACAGTCAGAGCAAGGACGAGGCAGCACGAGGACTCCACGCAGGGTCCCCTGGCTCTGCCCTCCCTGCTTGGACCCCGTGTGCTCACGGCCCCTCTCAGCCCCACCCTCCAATTCTCTGCTCTGTCCTCGGACACTGAGCCCAGGCTCCAGCTTCGCCCTTGCAGCTGGGCTCTTCGTGCCAGAACCTGACCCGGGTAACCCCCAGGGAGGCTGGATTCTTTGTTCCTGCTCCTAGTGGTCACGTCTCAACCCATAGCACGGGTGACTGTACACCTTGGGGCTCAGAGTCACCTTTGATCACCCCCAATTTACCCCCATTCCCCGCGTGGGAGGCCCTGAGGGCCCAGTGCTTGTGCTGTGTCATGCCGAGCTAGTTCCCCTGCACCCGGCTGCTTCCCCACCCCATGTTTTGGCCGCCTGCCCTGGCGTGGCCCAGCCCAGCCCGGCCACTCTTCATCAAGGCCTAGGGGCAAAGACCGCCCAGCGGGGCAAAGGAGAGGTTGTGTGGACAAGCTGCTCCTGAGAGAAGGTGCCAGGCTGGGGGTGGGGGGCCTGGAGGGTCCTGGCCTGGGTGAGGGGGGGCTGCCCAAGCTGGGGCGGCTCCAGGGAGGTGGCCCTGGGATTGTTGGTTTCCTGGAAACTGAGCCCCTGGCAGCCTCCCTGAGATTCAGGCTGGGCCTTTCTGACTGTCATCAGCCTCTTTCTGTCCCTTTCTGGGTGCTTACTACACAGCTGCAAGCCAGGTGGCTGCAGGTTCTGGCTGGGCCTTTCTGGACTTTAGCTCTCAGGCATTGTTTACCCATCTCTGAGACCTCCCCACCCCTGCCCCTCTGCCCTGGCCCTGGAGCCCCCTTCCCTCTCCTGGGCCTCAGGATCTCCCCCTGCACCCGTCCGCCCTGCAGGATGCCGCAGCCCGGCCTGTCCTGGCTGGGCCTGGGGCCGGTGGCCGCCTCCCCGTGGCTGCTGCTGCTGCTGGTCGGGGCCTCCTGGCTCCTGGCTCGCGTCCTGGCCTGGACCTTCGCCTTCTACGACACCTGCAGCCGCCTCCGCTGTTTCCCGCAGCCCCCAAAACAGAACTGGTTTTGGGGTCACCTGAGCCTGGTGAGTGTGGCAGCAGGACGGGTCTGGGGTGTCAGGGTGGCTGGACTTCCCCAGGGCCGGTAGGGGGCTCAGGGAGCCGGGGGTGGAGGTGGGCTGGGCTCTGGGATGGCAGAGGAGCGAGGGGGGCGGCTCACTCACTCCTCCGCTCACTGCCCCACTGCTCTGCTGTGCCGTCCCAGGCCTCCGTCCACTCCTTGTCCTCCCACCCCAGCCTGTCAGCTCCCTCTTCCTGCCTGTCTTCCCACACTGGTGCACTGCGAGGGCTCCTGGGGAGGGCTGCACAGAGCAGGGACCCCTGGTGTTCCCAATTCTCCACCGCGGGACTTGAGGCCACCTGAGGGGCAGTGTCCAGGGTCTGCTCCCTGCCTGGCCCGTGTCCTGTGTCTGCACCTCTCTGGGCTGTGACTCCCCCACCCTCCCAAACACGCAGGGGCACAGCTGGGCCACAAGACAGGTGGGGACAGTGTGCCACCCCTGCCCTTCCTGGGCACCCTGGTCTTCCCCACTAAGGTGTACCAAAGGGCCCTGCTGTGCAACCTGCGTGAGAGGTGGCCGCTCGCTTCCCCCCTCAGGAGGCTCTTCCAACACCCCTCTCCCCACACGTTGCCCTCTGACTGGACCTGCTCTGTCCTTTGGGGGATGTGGCCACAGTGGGTTCATTTGCAATGGCAGGGGCGATGGGCGTGTCCTTAGGCTCAGGGGGAGGGTGCACAGCCTGGTCTGTAGAAGGTGCTCACAGGTAGGAGGACATCCACGTGGACAGTTAGAGCTCCCCTCTGCTCCCTGGGGTCTGCTGAGGCTGGAAGGTGCCCAGGGTGCAGACCCTCCCCCAGGGGAGGAACTGAAGCCCACGTGCACCAGCCAGGACATGAGGGCATGTGGAAACCTGCCTTAGGGACACGTCCCGAGGTCACACTGCTGCCCACAACCCCCTCTGTGGGGACGTCTGCATATGGCTGTCCCCAGGCCAGAACCACTCCCAGGACAAGAAAACCCTTCGTCTGCAGCCAAGGTGGCCCGTGTGTGGGCACAGAGTGCGTCCCCTCCCTCTGCCTGGGACGCACCTGTGGCATGTGGAGACGGCCCCAGGAGAGAAGGGACAGGAGGAAGCAGAGATCCCTCCACCTCTGCAGAATCCAGACCCGCCGTTCACTGCAGAGGCTGCGCCACCTCCAGAGGCTGTGGGGGGACCTGCGGTGGCCACTCCTGGGGACGTGTATTAGTCAGTGTTCCGCAGAGACACAGAACCACAGGACACACAGATCTGGGTATAGGTCTGGACAGAGAACAGGGGATTTGCCATGAGAACTGGCTCAGGGGACTGCGGAGGTTGGGAAGTCCCACCCTGTGCCGTCTGCAAGCTGGAGACCCAGGGCGCCGGAGCTGTCGCTCAGCCTGAGTCCAAAGCTCTGAGCAGCTGGGGCTTGGATGTCCAAGGGCAGAGAAGGTGGATGTCCCAGCTCCAGGAGGCAGAGCCAAGTCCCCTCCTCCACCTTTCTGTTCTCTCTGGGCCCTCAGTGGGTTGGATGGTGCCTGCCCACACTGGGGAGGGTGAATCTTCCTTCCTCAGTTTACCCATTCAACTCCTCATCTCTTCTGGAAACACCCTGACAGATGCACCCAGAAATTATATTTACCAGCTATCTGGGCAACCCTTAGCCTGGTCATGTTGGCACCTGAAATTAACCATCACAGGAGGTGACGGCCCTGTCTTGCTTGCAGATTCCCCCCACTGAGCAAGGAATGAAGGCCCTGACTCAGCTGGTGGCCACCTACCCTCAGGCCTTTACAACCTGGATGGGCCCCACTATACCCATCATCACTTTGTGCCACCCTGATGCTATCCGGTCTGTCCTCAATGCCTCAGGTACCATCCGGAACGCCTGGTGGTGGGCGCCGTGGCACATCCAAGGGCTTCCGGCCCCTCCTGCCCCGAGCTTCCTCACATCCCCTGCACGACCCCAGCCCCTCCTTCCCTCTTCTCTCCCAGCCATTGCCGTCTTTCTCTCACGTACTCACCAACCCCACCTCAGTGTCCCCTCCCTGCACCGCCATCATTCCCCAGCCAGGGTTCTGGTCACCTCTGGACCCTAGAAGACCTCAATCCAGGTGCAGGAACCCACAAGCTTCAGGAGATGGATGTGGACAGAGACATCTCCAAGTTCATCTGGGCAGGAATGGGCCAGAGGGGGATGGGCTGTGACAGTTCAGAGAACAGCTGGGGCAGGCTGGCAGCCTTCCTGGAGGAGGAGTTCCTGGAGCCGAGTCTAGAACAATGAGTAGGAATTTTCTAAAGAAGAGGGCAGGGTCATGCAGTGGGCTCTGTTAGTGTTTGAGGTCCCCTGGCAGGCCTAGCATCAGCCTTGCCTGTTCTCAGGCCCAGAGCAATAGCGATCATGGCTCTGA
>RJWJ010039287.1:0-14540 GCA_004363605.1 Indri indri | reverse complement strand
GACCAGCCTGAGCAAGAGCGAGACCCCATCTCTACCAAAAATAGAAAGAAAATTAATTGGACAGCTAAAAATATATATATAGAAAAAAATCAGCCGGGCATGGTGGCGCATGCCTGTAGTCCCAGCTACTCGGGAGGCTGAGACAGTAGGATTGCTCGAGCCCAGGAGTTTGAGGTTGCTGTGAGCTAGGCTGACGCCATGGCACTCGCCCCAGGCAAGAGAGTGAGACTCTGTCTCAAAAAAAAAAAAAAAAAAAAAAAAAAAAAATAAACTCAGCATTAATATTTTGAAAAATCTACTATTAAGCAACAGATATTGCAGAAGAGACTTTTCAGACATAGCTTTCTGTAAATTCTTAAAGGGATGTTTTGATATTATTATATAGCACAAATGTGATTCAATAAATGTGGTGCTCAAAGTTTCCTAAAAACTGAAAGTTTTAACTTTAAATATTATACGATAGTACAAATTAATTTTACTTTCTTGTATTATTTCCACATACACTTTTATATGATACATTAGAACACATTAGCTCATATAGATTGTAAGATAATCACACAAAATTGTTCCCCCCTGCCTCCCAATGTTTGAACACCAAACCACACTATGTATCATGGCACTGCTCATTTTGATCTAGCACTTCAGCTATATTTTCTTTGGTAAACATTTTAACGATTGCCAGGTTTTCTTCCTATAAGATTAGTCACAGATGGTTCATTAATGATAACATGCATGTGTTTAAAATGAAATATTACTCAATACACTCACAGGCCATATTTTGTCAAAATGAAATAAAATCAGTTTTGGACAGGAATAAGCTATATCAAGATCACATATAGAATGAAAATAAAATGGAAAAGAATTAGGAATGAGAATAGGAAAAAAATACAATCATAAAGGTACTGGTTCTGAAATATTCTATTATCATCATACAAGATAATCAGTCACCAAGCTGAGGACATTTTCTTTCATATGTATATCAGCACTCTATTTCCTCTGTGAAATTCTGCATACTCGATGAGTAGTCAGTCATTTAGTACACAGGGACATTAAAATATTCATGACGTGGCTACAAAAGAAATACATATATTCTTATACACAGTGTAAAAACTGACATAGATACAATCAGATTTCCAGAACATTTAGTTCACAGTACCTAAAGTTACCAAAAGCTTAAGTTTTTGTTTGCTTTTGTTCTTTGGTTTATAACTGAATATTTAACTTCTAGACAATGCCCAGGAGTTCAGATTCATCTTTTATAACTTTACTGTATATCATGGTAAACAAAATGATGACCCATGTCCTCCAAAAATCCTACAAAATCCTGAAACACTGTATTTACTAAAAACATCCTGAAAAGATTTTCAGTGTAAGTTATCTGGTCAGTATTGAGTTAATTGAAAACTCAATTAGAATACTCCCTTCCACCAGTGTTTACATTCATCAGGATTTTATTACATGAAATAGACATACTAGAGAAAAAGTGGAAAAGTAGTCACCCATGTGGTACTTTAAGTAGCAATGAAAGGTTTTAACTGTTCACTTAGAGCTACAAAAACCAAAAATCCAGAGTATGTGACTTTGAGACTAAGGATATTACTTTTTAAAAAATCCTCAAGATAGATTTTAAAGAACTCTCCAAACAGATTTGTTAAATGTCTATGCCTACAAATACATCTAACAAGATGTTTCTCACATCAACAAGGAAGAAAATGTAACCTGAGGTGAGGTTTGTAAAGTGACTCTAGAGTTTCTACAGATGGACTTCTATGGGCTCCAAAAATTCCCTGAAATCTGAGGCAAAATTATGTACAGATTTTCCTGGGGAGAGAGCTCATCACCCTTGAGACTCTCAAAGGGATTATATGCTCCACCAGAAGGTTTGTGACTCTAAAAGTTTAAAACTGCTTATTTGAGTGTTTTAAAAGTATCCTCATTTTAATATTTATTCAAGTTGGAACTTTTAAATTTTGAGCTACGAAATCATATAAACTGTTCCAAAAAAAATTCTAATAGATCCCTAAACTTATACAACCATTAAATACAAAAGTATCTGAGGAGAAAAGTCAGTTAAATTTTAATCCTCAGATAACTGTTAGGGCAAGTATCCTTTCGATAATTCCCAAACATTTTAAAGAGTTGCCCTTTTTCTTCCCTACTCAGAATAAATTATAGTGGAATAAAGAAGCAAGTTAAAATAATAATAATAAATTAAACTCCCAAATGCTTCGTTTTCTTACAGAAGCTCTCATTTTCATACGAAAGTTCTACTTCTATATCAATACTATTAGCAATTTACAGTATTTAATGAGTACTTTTTTGTCAATGAACCTCTGAACATATTTCAATATTGTGTGTAAAAAATAAATTATAAGCCCCGATGATGGATCATTATCAGAGCAAAATTCCCTATGAAAATATCAGTTTAATGAAGTAATTGGGAAGATCCCTTGGGATTTAATATAATTATAGACTTTTCAGGTAATGCTAAAACATAAATAACAAACTTGACAAAATAATAATTACAAACTGAATTCATATATCCTACTACATTTTGATGCATGTCTGTACTCCAGCACGTATTCTAGTACGCTTTCTTACACCCAATGAAACTCTTGCTGTGATACATATTCTCTGTTTTCTGGAGAGAGAACAAGAAAAGTTTAAGTCTGTCAAATAACCTTTCACCTAAATAACACCAGTTCTTTCGGCCTTTATATTACAGTTTCTAATCTTTTTGTTTTCTCTCTTAATTTTATATTGCACCATGTAAAAAGCAACCATGGAAAGCTTATGCTCATTAAAAGAAAAGAAAAAGGTGGTTTCCCAAATAGAGCTGGGTATGCAGCCATTCCTCCCCAGAGAAGACTTACTATGAACTAGAACAAACAATTCTACAGGAACAATTCTCAAATGTGACCGCCCCAGGTATTTCCACCACTCTTTATCTGACAGACCTTTTACGACCTTTAGGAAAGGAAACAGCTGATGGTAAGCCAAACTATTCTTTACAGGCAATGATCCATATTACTGTACTTAAACAAGAAAACTAGCACCCATCAATTGTGAAGAATATTCTTCAAAGGGAGAAAACCCCCTTCATTGGAAAAACATCCTTTAAGAAGAAAAGAAACCCTAAAATGCATAAAAATAAATGTATTCTTTTACCACTTTTAAGTTGCTATAACATGTTTTAAATAATTTCCCAGCTAAGACTGCTAGGGTCTGAAAAAGTTCTGCTATAAATAAATGCCTTAAGGACCATTTAACATTTAAGGTTGATTTTTAGCTAAATGATAGAGATATACCCATCATTAACTAAGATATTTTTCTCTCATATACAGAGAAAATATTATAGTGATTCAACATAAACTTCAGTATTCTGAGCCCTCATTAACACCAGTACATTTTGTGAGTTATAGGAAAATTATATTAATCAAGAATTAGGGAGGGTAAGAATAAAGTCTGTCATAGCATACAAGGGACCCTGTGCAGGCCTAGGCCTCCTATCTTGCTCTTCCCCTGGGTGCCTGCTGGAAACAATCATATACAGAACTGAGCAATCTATTAGTTTCTTAATACACTGAAATGCCTGTGATTTAAATTAAGTGGGAATAAAGGCCAAAATGAAAACAGTAAGAAAAAACACTTTCTAATCTAGTTGTATTACACAAATATAAGCCACATGGTGCCCTCAGTACAGATTCTTTGGAGACCTATTCTTTGAATAAAGATTACAACGTATTATTTTCAACCTGAAATGGACCTTCCATCCCGGGCGATCCTTTCTGCTCATAACTAATTTGCTCCCCACTAAGTCTATTGCCAAATCTCGACCACACTGTCCTCGGTTATACACCCCTCTGCTCCTCCCCAGTGGTTCTTCTCTAGATGATGTCATTTCTCAAGGCCAAGAAAATGACAACTCAATTTTGCTCATCTAACTCAGGAAGAAAAGAAAAAAAGACCTACAGCTTTACCCCATTATCGCCTCACAACAAAGGAGAGATACTCTTACCCAAGACCAATGCTTTTTTTTTTTTTTTTTTTTTGCTTTCTTTTTTTTCAGAGACTGAGACTAGGTCTTGCTCTGTCTGTCACCTAGGCAGGAGCTCAGTGGTGCGATCATAGCTCACTACAGCCTCCAACTCCTGGGCTCAAGTGATCCTCCCACCTCAGCCTCTGAAAGTGCTGGGATTACAGGCGTGAGCCACTGCACCTGGCCAAGGCCAATGCTTTTGATTCCATTTCCATTCTCCCTTCTAATATGCTTTTCCCTTTATCCTATTCCTGTTTGTCATTACTCTCTACATTAATTAGCTTTCTCCTTAGAAAACATGTATCTTCACCTTTCCTCTGCATTAACAATTTTGTTCTCAATCTCCTACAAAAAGGCCCAGATGTAGTCGGAAGTGTAGGATGACAATTAACGCACAGCAGAGAGAAATCAAGCTACACCTATTCTCAAAACCACCTACCTTCCTAAGAAAAGACAAACTGTATTACCATAAAATTTCCTAGATATTCACCATACTGGGCTTACGTTTCATAAGAGTAAAACCAACTGGGGAGTTATAACAAACACTGGTAAACTAACAATTATCTTTGGGCTTTAAGTCTTGTTGAAATGAGAAGTGCTTAAGTAAATGGTATTGTATATCCAAGATTGACCACCTGTCTCCTGATTCTCTATTAATAGTAGTACATGATGTGGTAAAAGAAGATAATTTTCATTTAATGAAAAGTAAATATAAATAAGTATAATTTCAAGTTACTACTCTACTGCAGTTTTTCTTGTAAAGGGGCTTCTTCACTTATTCTTTGCACTATAAAGTAGTATGCTTTGTCCTTCATGTTCTAGAACACAATGGTCCTTTTCATTGCCCCAAATTGAATTCTGTGACAAAGGATGCAAAGTCCTTTCTCTCAACTCTGGAACCCTATTCCTTGTGTTAAAGACCAAGTGGGTCTGAGAGTATCTAATCTCATGAAGATATATTTTGAGCAATGAATAAAGAAAAGAGAAGAATTGAAAGCACTCTATAAGGCACCTTTCAGATGACACAGCTCATGGTGTCAGTCTTATTTCACAAGCATTTGTGACTAAGAAAGTCAAATGATTTTTTTTTTTGCATTAAGTTAGCGATGAGTGGCAAGAGATATACGGTTGTTCCAGATGGTTGGTGTCTAAAAAGGCCAAGAGCAGACAAGTGCTTTATTTTACGTGCCAAAACTTTATTTTAGCAAATTCTACTCTACTTTTACCATCTGGAGCAACAGTGTATACTCCTTCATTCACACAGCAGCATTTTTCCATTATTAAAAAATTTATAATACTAAATACATGCTTGTTTTACACTTCTAAAAAAGGGAGGGGGGAACTTCAAGCATTTTCAGAGGTAACACTTAAGTTAGTTAATATCTTGCTCCTAGATATTTTCTCACTTGATATACCTTGAATAACTTTCCATATAATTACATGGAAATCAATCTCATTTCTTTTACAGCTATGTACCAGTTTCATGTATTGTTGTATTGTAATTTTCTTATTTCCCATTGATGGAAGTTTGGGTAAGTTTCAATGGTTTATTATACTGAGCATGTGTCTTGGTACATTTGTATATTTCTGTTGGATAAAATTCCTTGAAGTATAACTGATGGGTCAAAAGGTGTACACATTTAATCATTAGTAGATATTGCCCAACTAATCCTCCAAAACAAAATACAACTCTTAAGTGTTCATAAGCAGCAACAAGGGTGTCGCTCATCTTTGCCAATGCAAGAAAAAACAAACCAAGAAAAGTCTAGTTGATATTTTAATTTGCATTCCCTTAATGAAAGGACCATTTGCTTTTCTTTCATCTGTGAATTACTTATTCATGTCTTCTGCTGTCTTTTTCTATTGTGCTGTTGGTCTATTTCTATTAGATTTGTCTTAAAAATTTGTCTTAAAAATAATGATGGGAGTAAATTTACTACACCTTATAAACCATGCTTTAAAACCTGTTAGGTATCAAATACTAAGGACAAATTACTTCCTCTGGCAGTTAATTGTACTTTTAAAATAAAAAAGCAGAATGATTAACTTAGCAAATATAACTTTAGACTGTAAAGAAATATTTTATGAGTATTTTAGGGTAACTGCATTGTATTTGCCTTGAAATACCCTAAATTTAATCAGGGTTTTCTAAACATAAAAGATTTCTTGGAATCATAGAATTCCAAAGTCTCAAAGTTTAAATATCTTTACTAAGTAAAATCTTTAAGGCTAAGACAGTGCAAAAGAACAACAACAAAAAAGTCTCTATATGCAACAAAAGTCTATATATGTAAATTCCAGTTCAATTAAACTATTCCTCCTTTAAGAAATTAACAAATCCCTAAAGTGGATAGGGAAATTGGCAGAAAATTCAAAAGTGTTCTGACTGCCTACAGGGTATACTCAATTTGGTTTCAACATGAAAACTCAATTACCTTGATAGAAGTTAAAAGATCTGGCTGTTGTTGAGGAAATTAAATTATACAGTGATATCCCACAAGCTTTGCTGTAGGTTCTAAAGTCAACTATAGATTATCTCCCCAGTCACTGGTTACTAAGTAAAGGTAGTTTTGCTGAATCGCAGGGGTGATTTTTATAACTATTTATGTGTTCTTAAGCACATTTAATCCTTCTTTCACGATTTTAAGAGTTATTTTCCCTCCTCCTTTTGCATTTTTGATTAATTTTCAGCCAGTTGTTTATACTGTGGACTATACATAATATTGAAAAGATGAAGCAGTCTATAAATGTTAATGGAATCTTTATTCCATGGCGTTAAATTAAACCAGGGTTTCTCAACGTGGGCACAACTGACATTTGAGACCAGATAATTCCTTATTCTGTGGGAGCTGTCCCGTTCACTGTAGGATGTTCAGCAGCACCCCCAATGTGACAACCAAAAATGTCCCCAGACATTGCCCAATTCCTCGGAGGGGGGCACAATCATGCCACCCCCGCCCAATGAGAACCATGGAGTTAATCTAATTGGCTCTGGTTGGTGGGTAAGACTATATTCTAGTGTGCTTGCCTATATTTGCTAATTTTTCTGTAATGGGAATTTTTATTTTAAAAAAAGGCAACAGAGGAAACAAAAGAAAATGTCAGTAGGGGGGAAAAGAACTCAAACCTGAAATTTTTCAGAAAGTACTTTTTAATTTAAAAAATCACCACTGACACCTCAGAATATGCTCTTTGCAGGCCCCTGTGCAGATTCCAACCTTGGGACTCATGAAATCAATTGCTGGTAAGGATCGGCATTTAAAAAAAGAAAAATAGAATAGAATAGAAAATGTGAGATTACAAAACGAGAAATGAGAGTATTATTCAATAGATTTGTTTTTCAGTTTCTGTTTGCATATCACCATAATATAAAAATGTATTTATTACTATGAGTTCTAGTTGAAAACTCCTAAAGATCAGATTTATAGTTACTGGATATTTTAAGGCATTCTGACTCTTCATCATTACAAACAGTGTAGAGTAGCAAGAGATGGCTCAAAATGAGTTAGAAATGAAACAGAAAGGGAGAAAATCCTCAAAATTCTGAAAAGCAAAGAAAAATGCTCAAAACCACAAACACACAGCAAAGTGATTACAACCTGAAAACCAGTGACCAAAGACATTGGCCAAATTGTTTCTTATTAAATATTAAGTAAAAGGCAAGATTTGTTCTGTTTTCTAAATTTTCTGTATCTGCTCTTCTGTATTTTCCATTTCAAGGAGAGGTCTCCAACCTATGGTGAGTTGTATAATTATTTAATTATATATTACAACATAATAATAATAGAAATAAAGTGCACAATAAATGTAATGCTCTTGAATCATCCTGAAACAATTTCCGCCTCCTGCCCCGATCCATGGAAAAATTATTTTCCATGAAAACGGTCCCTGGTGCCAAAAAGGTTGGGGACCGCTGATTTCAAGCACTAATAAAACCAAAGCTCATTTATCCAGAATTTGGTCTATGAGACTCCAATTACATTTACCTATAAAAAACTAAAATATGCTGGCACAAAAGACTACAGCTTTGTTAACTTTTAACCCAATTTAAAAGAAAGAGGTTTAGGCTTAAAGGTTTTTACATAAACTGTGGTAATTACACAAAGGAATTACAGGAGTTTGTCTTATTAAAGCAAAATTTAAGAGGATTTATATCAAAATGCTTTTTTCTCTTGAATGACATTACTGTATACATTTGAAAGCACCTAACTCTTTTAAAATAATTTAAGATATTCTTGAGTTTGACTAGTATGACCAAATATTCTTAATTATAGTAAGACTTGACTTTCAAAAAACCCAAAACATCATATTAAAAGGCATGTTATTAAATACTTCAAAAAGTACTTATTTACTTAAAATAATTTTAAGTTACAAAAGCTTCTTTTAAGGAATCACATTTTCTCCTAAGAGTCTTACCGTTTCATTTTTATGCCGTCCCACAGACTTATTAATTATTACTTTCACAAAGATATAGCATAGTACTAAGGTATATCATGCAGCCCCCAGAACTAAAATCAATTTTAGCAGCACTAATTCTCCATAGAGCACCACTTTCTAGACAAGGCAGATAAACAACTGCAAATCCAGTAAATCTATTCATAAAGTGGATCATGTCAAAAGTAGAAGCAAATTCATGAGTGTAATGCTTGCTTTTGGTACCTCACTTATTTTGCATTTCACAGATTACTTTAGTGAGAAACAATACCAACAGCAAACAAAGCTCAAAAGAAAAAAAAAACACCACAAATTTCAAAATGATGCTGTTAGTATAAAAAAGAAAGGCTGACACATCTCAAAGCGCTGATCAACACCATCATGCATCTACCACTAAGGGTTAAAGCCCACCTCCCGGTATTTAACTATTTGATCTTCACGGATCAAGCAAGGACTTGAAATCATCTCACGTGCAATGGTCTTTGCATAGCACCCCATTTTATCCATGCCACGAAAATGGTAAATTTAGTAGTTACCAATAAATAAGTTGGGGGTCAAAGGGATTAAAGCCATAAACTGCTCTTTATCATAAGATATCCTCAGACAAACCTCCCCATTCTTCATTCTGGCTCTATAAAATTAAGGAGCAGAGAAAAACGGGTAAGTGCCTGACTTTACAGAAAAAATGCCACGCTATTATTTCCTTTGTCATTATATGTGTGTTTAAGTATATCCAATTGCATTACCACCCTCCACCCTACTCCCCAAAAAATCTAGCTTAAAATAGGTGGTGGGGAAAAATATTCCAAGTATTGCAAAGAATGGCAGCATAATAATCTCAGCATGTTGATTTAAGAATCAACTTTAGTGTCAGTGGCATGTTAAGACGACACGTTTTAAATTCCAATAGTGAAACATTAAAATTTGGATAAATGGCCAATTTCTGGGCTTTACCCCCAAATCTAACTATGTATTCATATAACCAAACGCCAAGAGGGATTAACATAAAGTTCAGTCTAGAAATGTCAAAACTGATCCCTTGTTTACCAAGTAATCAAGTCAAATATAAAAGATATCTTGACTGGTCCAAAGGTAGTGAGTTATCTCAATTAACTGTTCACAGTTACAGATCGAACTCCTTATTCTACTCTTGTTTCCTTCTCACTGTTGCACTTGACTAGTATTAAAAAAAAAGATATTTTATTATTTAAGCACGATGCTGATATTTTAGCAATTATTATTCAAATACACACCTATGTTATTTACTGACTGTAATACGCTAACAGAAAATGTTTATCCGCTGACCCCCTTTCCCAGTTTGCCTATAAAATGAAAGACTACCCTAAACTACATGATGTTTATACAAATTGGGTAAAAGGGAAAATTTTAAGAAAGTTTTCTGAAGAAAATAAGCATTCTTAAGGATAGAAATGTATATTTCAAAAATTAAAAAAAACTAATATCAAAATCATTTTGAGATTTGCATATACCTTAAAGCCAACAGATATAAATTCATTATAAGTTCAAAGTCATCTTTGGTGCTTAAAAATAATCAATTCAAGTAAAAGACCTGACACTAAACAGAAAAATCATGACACATGAAAATTAAAGTCAACTAATCAGGACTTCTACTACAAATTTAAGGCTGAATTTACATAAGTATCTTCACAGCTATATTTGTAATTTTGGAAGCAAAATCATTTCATGATATTGACTAAGGTAATGCTATACCCCAAATTACAGGACCAAAAAAGCTATTACAGATCCAGGCATTTTGATCAATCCAATGAGAAATAAATTGAAAATTATTATTTATATCTACATATCCAATAAAAAAATTCCAACTACTGATAATTTGGACATTGGAAATTCCCAGCTTAAGAAGTGAAAGATGGCATTGGTCTTAGGAAATCTACTCTGTTCCATACAGAAAAACTTCTGGGAGAATTCTGAATTTCTCACTATATGACTGAGAAACAAAGAAGATGGTATCTGAGTCAAAACATTTAAAATATACACACCAAGACAACACATGAATCGGGGGACAGAGCACAGTAGTTAAGATCTCACACAGCTCTAGAGTCTAGCAGATTTGGGTTTGGAATCCTGGTTTTTCCAGTTGCTAACCAGGTGGCCTCAGACCAGTCACTGGACCCTCACTGAGCTTCTACTTTCTCATTTTTTAGCAGTTTATGGAGTGCTTTTGCTCATTTTACTCCACCTTCTATTTTATGAACATAATATTCAAATACTCTCCCACAGATGTAAACCTGTACCATGTTAACGACATATAAATGAATCTATTTCAGGAAACACACATCTTGCCATCCCTGAATTTCTTCTGAAAGTATGTTGATGAAGTAAACAGAATAACCTGAAGCCTTACTGCCCCATATAGATGTGTGCTTGGCTTCATAAAGGCCTTAACCTGCAACATATTCAAACTCACTCTTAAGTTCAGAATGGACCACCACCTTCTGCTTCCTCAAGACCTGAATGGCTAAGAAAAATGATTCACCTACACCCCTAAATTGACAACGTATTAATGTACTCTTCAGTTTGGATTGTGTACAAAACAATGTAAAAGTAGTCACAGAGTCACAGAAGGGAAACAGGGACATAGCTCTCTTCTAAAGACAAGGAACTGTAATTAATAGTCAATTTTTTTTAAAACAAGGATGAGGAGGGGGTAAGGAAAATTTTACATAGGATCATAGTCATCCTATACCTTTCTCCCTATTCCTACTTTCCTCAATTAAAGATATAAAAATAGTATTTTAAAAAGGGAGACAAGAGGCCAGGTGTAGTAGCTTAGGCCCGTAATCACAGCCCTTTGGGAGGTTGACGTGGGAGGATCCCTTGAGACCGGGAGTTCAAGACCAGTCTGGGCAACATAGCGAGAGCTCCTCTCTACAAAAAATAAAAGACTATTAGCCAGGTGTGGTGGTGTGCGCCTGTAGTCCCAGCTACTTGGGAGGCTGAGGCAGGAGGATCGCTTGAGCCTAGGAGTTCAAGGTTACAGTAAGCTATGATCCAGCCACTGCACTCCAGCCTAGGTAACAGAGATATCAGAATCTTAAACATTACTCTCCAGGAAAAACATTAAAATTAAAAGCTCAACTTAAATAAGTTTTAAAACATTTTAAAGCAAATGAAATCAATCAGAAAATGATGAAAAGCCTGGAGGAAACACCAGGTTCTGATAGAACATAGATCCATAATAACAAAATATAAAAGTGATCAAAGGAACAGACAAATATGAAAAATTCCCAATTCCTAATCCTTGTTTTGACCTAATTTTTTAAGAAGTCTGATTAGTGAACAGCAAAGTAAGAAGATGCTAACTTTAAAAAACCAGTTTTACAACGGTAGAATATAAGTTTGCAGTCAGCACACCTGATATTTAAAAAAGACTCTCTAAAATGATGTTTCCAATCAATTAATAAACCACCAAGGCAAAGTGTACACACAAGGCAAAGGGCTGGTGCTCATTTCACTGCTGCATAGCAGGTGGCAGCAGGACTGCCAATCAAATGCCTCACCTTTGCAGGCGCCTGAACCACTCTTTCGATGACATCGACATCATTAAATACACAATGCACTGTCTCTCTCACATTTAATAGATGTATATTCAAATGATGTCATGTCAACTTCAAGCAATCCCCACAACCCACCCAGTCAGTGACTGATACAGGGGGACTCCTGAGTAGTTTTACCCTCCCCAGAGGCCAAGAGTTAAGAAGTTACAATGGAGAAAGTAAGTTACTTTTCTTCCCTTATTTCATTCCCTTAAAACTTGACATTTCTGTTATAATAGAAATGCTAAAAAACTGGATTTAAAGTCTTCTTAATAATTAAAAAAAGACAGGAACAAACTCATAAACGAGTACATAACAAACAAGAAGGGATTAAAATAAAATGGAAATACAAAATCATACTTTCAGTGCCTCTGGAAAATGAACCAGTGGGCCAAAAATATTCAAGACCTTTTACATATATGCACACACATGAACTTAATGAAAACACAGTACATTTTTTATATTTACTAACTCCTTCTCATGCTGTAAATGAAAAAAATGACAGTTTTTCTATATGATAAAAATCACAATTAGCTCTAAAGCATAATTCAATTTGGTATCTGATTTAAGGTATCCTTAAGTTTTTAGGAAAAGGTAGCCTTATCTATGAAATTTTACACTTCAGAAATAGAAGGTATATCAGCACCAAATATACGATTAACCCAGGATGACTGTGGTAATTAGAAAGGAAAGGGAGTTATGGTTCTGGGGATATGGAGGTAAGAAAAAAATGCAGAATTTGACAGAACATGGTTTGTTATTTAAGAGCAAAGAGAAGTACAAATACTGTTTGTTTAGTTTTGCTAACACAAAACCCAAGAGTTCTATAAAAAGTATAATTAGAAAACACTATCATATGCTTGGCTACATGTGCATTTAACAGACATGAGGTGAAAATATGAACCAATTTGGAATGAATATGACATAATCTCACAGTCAACTCCTGATTATCCACCCTAATGAAAAAGGGGATTATCTTAAATAATTCTAAGCAATGGATGGAGAGTTCTCAACTTACTGCTACTTTTCAGCCAATCTTTTCCCTTCTTAAAGTAGTCTGTCCTCTAAAGGTTCTGACTCCAGTGTTTTGGGGCCCAAAAATGAGCCATCAAAAAGAGGCCAGACCAACAGACCATCTCCAAAGTGAACCATCCATCCATAACTGAGTTGACATGACTGACACATATTCCAATCAATAAACTGCACATGGATGGACACTACATGCCAAGCATGCTTCAGAGTAATTTGTGAAACTATAGGAGTGATGACTGAGACTTCCCCAGCAAAAGCAAAACATGCTATTGCCTAGTCAAGAGAACAAGTATCTTACCTCCTGCAGTAGGTCAGCCTGCTCAATTGCTTTAAGGACATTTTTCTTGGATGTTTCCTGAACTTCCCCTCCCAAAAGAAACTCATCTAAAATAAAATAAGCCTTCTCAAAATTAAAGATGATATCAAGTTCACACACCTGAAAAGAAAAAGAAAATACTATTAAAACTTAAGAAAGCTCTCTTCACTGATTAGGGGTTAAAAAAAAAATAAAACTTAAGGAAGCAAAAGATGTTTATTCACCACCAGGCAGCGAAAAAATTTGACCAGAATGAATCAATCTTAATTCTTTCTAAAAACGGCAATCATGCTAACTGGTTTATCTAATCTTAATTTTCATATCTCATATCTCAAGTACTTGAAAACATAATGCCTACAAGCTAAATGAGACCTGGCTTTGCATGTTCCCAATGTGGGCAACTTAACCATTTCCTACTCATAAAAACTGATCTTTAAACACTTATTTCCTGGGCAATGTGATTAGAACTGCTAACCAAATCTAAATACTACACGAAGCACTTCCAGAATATTAATGGTTACGTTGGACTCCTTTCTACTTCACTATTTTAAACCTCATTGTCGCCATTGTAATCAAATGAGTTAGGTCTACAGGGCCAGCAATTCTAGAAGTAAACTGTCTAGGCCCACTGACAAGAAATAGTCATTACTGTCCTCTCCTGCAGGTAGAACCCCTAAGACAACCCAATAATAAACTTCTTAGACAAAAGATTTAAAACAAAATACTATGGCATCCAATTTCTTAAAATAAAATACTACTCACACTGCCAAAATACTTGTCAAGTAATTCCACATAACGATGAATTATTTCCAGGGTAATTAGTTCATTGTCCTGATCCTCGATAGCACAGCAAAAATACAGACTAGCATATCTGTAACAAAATACAAATGTGGAAAATATATTACACTGTAATCATGTTTTCTAAATATATTTTCATACCCTATTGTGAAAGACCCCATGGTTATACAGTTTTCTTCTTTTACAATAGTACAGATTATTTTTCTCTCAGACTACAAAAGTAATAAATGCATAAGAGAAATTTTGGGAAGCACAGACAAGCAAACTGAAAAGAAAATAATCATACCACCTAGAAAGAGTAACTGATTTTGTTCTTCTTCCTTTCAGGCTCCTTTCTATGAAC
>RJWJ010039286.1:0-14563 GCA_004363605.1 Indri indri | reverse complement strand
AAAAAGAATGTATAAGCTGTCCAGAAAGCTTATGAATTTTAAGTACTTTGATTACTTTACTCATTCTTTAATAATTTTTGCCCTGCCTTACACCAAAAGTGATTTAAGGCAGATGATAGATACATGTAATAGAGCAGATTAATAAATTTAAGTAAGCATTAAGGGGCAAAAAGATAAGGGGAGGAAAATGAGATGAAACAGGTTGAAGCTACCAAAAATTTAATGCAGTTGTGGATTAACTTTGGCAAAAGTAAATGCCTTTCTTATACATACAGTTATTTCATATCACATATATCTAAATGCGTAAGCTGTTCTGTATTTTAATATTATAATAGTTGGAAGAGAGGAAATGGATTTGCATTGAAATCTATACCGAAGTGTTTGCTAACATAAGTAAATATGTTTATAAGCATTTTGGCATTGTACCTCATGAGAGAGAAAGTATTTCGAGTACCCTAGGCTTCTGTTATTGTGTAGAAGACATATTGTTTTGTTGGGTAATAGTGAGATCTTTTTTGCTGTGGGCTTCTGGGAACATGCGTTTCATGATGAAAAGTAGAGCAAGTTTAGTTCGAACGCGGTTTGTTGCTCCTTTTCTCGTCACATTATTCCCTCCTCAAATTCACCTCAAGTGCTGCTGTCCATGTGGTTTAACCATGAAACAAGGAATCAGATGGGGTATTATTTTTTGCACTCTCACTCGTTTCAATAAAAATCTGAGGGAATTTATGTATTGGATAAAAAATTAATGTTTACCCAAATGAGTGGAAACCTTATGTCCACACAAAAACTTGCACACAAATGTTTGTAGCAGCTTTATTCGTAATTGTCAAAACTTAGAAGCAGCTAAGATGTCCTTCAGTAGGTGAATGGATAAACTGTAGTACATCCAAAGTGGAATATTATTCAGTACTAAAAAGAAATGAGCCATCAAGCCATGGAAAGACATGGAAGAACCTTAAATGCATATTACTAAGTAAAAGAAGCCAATCTGAAGGGGCTACATACTGTCTGATTCCAACTCTATGACATTCTGGAAAAGGCAAAACTATGGGAACAGTAAAAAGATTAGTGGTTGCCAGGGGTTAGGAGAGAATGAGGGATGTAGGCAGGACACAGAGGATTTTTCTGGCAGTGAAACTATTCTCTGTGATGCTGTAATGGTGGATACACGTCATTACACGTTTGTGCAAACCCATAGAATGTACAGCACCAAGAGTGAGTCCTAATGTAAACTGTGGACTTCGGGTGATTATGATGCGCCATTGAAGGCTCATCAGGTGTGACAAATGTACCACTCTGGTGGGGGATGTTGACAGGTGAGGCGGGCTGTGCACATGTAGGGGCAGGAGTGCGTATTGGAACTCTCTGTTCCTTCTGCTCAGTTTTGCTGTGAGCCTAAAACTCTTCTAAAAAATAAAGTCTATTCAAAAATAATAAATATCAGAGGAGATTGAGGGCAAATAAGGTGAAGCCATGAATAAGACTGTGTGTGAAAGATTGCCGTAGAGTTGCTTAATGTGGGCCATATATTTGGTTTTGAGCCTCCTGATTTCAAGGCAAAGAGGAAAATGTGTGTCTGGTGGAGTAAGCAAACATTAAAGCACCTCTTGATCGTGGGGTCCATTCTGTTGCTCATAATGTTTCAGCTGTGTTGTCTGCCTCAGAACGTGGTTGTTGGCTCAGAGGATCCCAAAAGGCTTCTTTCTGCTATCTCATAAATGTGAGCATTCTTCCAGTATATCTCTGCCGGAGTTTACCGCAACTGACTTCTGTATTCAGTAAACGAATTTCTTAAATAACTTTTCAATGTACAATGGCACCTGATTAATATTAAACTACAGTTAATACTTGTATGATATACCTGTTTAGGCTCGTGGGGTTTGCACAAGAATAGGATACATGCTTAACCATGGCATGTTGTGTTTGGTATTTTTCTCTGTTTCGCTTATCTTAAGTTTTCCTCATTTCCAGAGGAAGCCAACCTTTTTACTTCGTAATTTCCTTGTTTTTGAAGGAATCTATTAAAGTTTTTTACCTTTTTACTACTTACAAAGAGCAAATGTTAAAAAAAAAAATGTTAAATTTGTACCTGGTCCTGTGGTAAAGCTAAGCACACATAAAAGAAGCAAAGAACTTATGTTAATATAAAAAAATATTAAAAATATGGAGATAAATTAATTATTCTCTTAAGTGCTGGTTCGTGGTTAACTGTGCTTCGGAAACACTGGTGAAACTTCAAAACAATAGAGATCCATGGACCTCATATCAGATGTTTTAAATCAGAATCTTCTTACCAGTTTTGGTGTCATGTTGCTGTGTTGGTGTTTTTGTTTGTTTTTTAATCAAACTTCCATTGGGGATAATTGTCAGTCAAGAGAGAAAACTACTTTTCTAGTGTTAGGGGTAGTTACAGAAGACATGGTTCACTCAGTTGTGCACAGTGTGAGGTAGGGACTCTATCTGTTTTATTCGCCATTCTCTCCTTTCTAGTACTATGTCTGGCACATAGTAGGGACTCAGTAAATATTTGTGAAATGAATCCTTTATTCTTAATTGCTTTGTTTTCCAGACCAAGCCTTCTGTTTGAACACATGCAGCTATTGTACCATTTCCTCTTCCTGGAACAAATTGCTGTGTTGCTCAAGGATACTGCTCTGTGGCTAACCACTCCTTTCATTTATTATTACCTTAAGGAAAACATGCATGATAGAGTTCCACAGTACCCTCAGAAATATAGGATTCCTGTTTCCTTGCAATCCCTTAGAGCTAATAGAGTGATGTGGGCTGAGAATAGTTGGCACACTGGTATTAGACAACAGTACTGTCTTAGGATTGGGCTTTGTCAATTGCTATTTGCTTTTAGTATTCCCTGAACCTCTGTCCTCATCTGTAAAACAGGTGTTTCAATTCCCACATTAAATATTAAAAATAGCCTAGCTTAGTTTTTAACACCTTAGTATAATGGTAACCCTTATTATTTGAATATTCTTATTGTTTTCCTCATCCTCAGGACTCCTGTTATTATAGGATTATCTCTCATCTAAGATATCTCCTCCCCAAAACAGGCATCTCTCTACTCTGCCATCTGATGGCCTTTCCCCTTGCCCCTTCTCCTATAAGCCAGACCCACCTTCCTTTCCTTAGACCCATCTTACACTTTGAAAGGTAAACCCTGCACTCCCGACCACTGCCTCTGAAAGTTGCTTCCAGGCTCTCCTGAGAGAGGTTGCTGCTGGGCTAGAAATGGCACCATATATTCTGGGGGCCTCTGTGGCAAAATTGGTGCCAGATTTCACACATCTTCTTGTCACCTCATTATGTGACACTCCTAGCTCTGAAAGAGAGAGAACTACAGTGGATGGCCTTTTGGGGTATCCTTTATCATGGACCCTGTCCTTGGTGTCGCCTCATATTTTCTATGATTCCTTTTGCTCCATCAGATCCTTAAGAGACCTCCCAAAAGGGCCACCAAATGCTTTAAGATGTGTAGTTATCCATTTCCCCCTCCAGCCCAGCATCCATATTATGGCGACAGCTAAATCAGATCTGAACATGTCATGAAATCAGATCTGAACATGTCATGAGCTACGATCATGCCACTGCACTCCAGCCCAGGTGACAGAGTGGATAACATGTTTTAAATAAACAAGAACACATTTTTCCCTCCTTAAGAACCTCCATGGTGCTCAAGATTGTCTACAGAATGAAGTCTAAACTGCTGGACATGGCACATGCTAACCTCCTGTGGCACTTCAGATTTCCCCCCAGACACCCTATGTTCTGCTACATTTCATGAATTTGCCTAACTTTTCTTGGCCTGTCCTTCCAGGTCCTCTTCCTAGCAAACTCTAACTCAGCCTTTCAAGAACCAGCTCAGTTATTGCTGCCTCTGTGAAGACTGCCTGCCCCCGCCCAAGATACTATAATGGCACATAAGTTAGGGGAAAATATTTCAAGAATTTTTGCCCCCCTTTTTTTCCCCCTCTCCCAGCATTTGATTTTAGATCAGTGCTTGGGCATCAAGTCCACAGATGTTCAAGAACAGGAATGGAAAAATTTGTTCTTGTGTGTGGAATATTATGCAAGAGCTGGGCTTTGAGCCTGTTCTGTGGCCAAAACCCAGTTAAAATTGTTATATTGCCTTTCATCCCAGAAGCTAAAGAAGTTTCTGGTGTTCTTTGTTAAGTGAGGGGGAAGTTTCATTTCTTCCATTTTATTCTTGACAAAACCAAAGCATACAATATTATAATAAGGAAATTATCCAGTGCAATACAGTGAGTCAAGATCTAGGTTTCTGACTGAAACTCCCCAATCTTCAGCCAATCGTAGTTCCTTTGTCATATAGCCTCAGAAAAGAGAGTGAGGCTATTAGTGTTGTTTTAGAAAGGATTAGGTGAATTTAGAGTAAAAAAACAATCCTATGTTGAGAATCCACTGTCTAATAATACGAAAAGACCTAAGCAATACCAATTGTGTGTGTGTGTGTGTGTGTGTGTGTGTGTGTGTGTATGCATGTATGAGAGAGGGCGGGCAGGGTGGGGGTGGGGGAGAAAGAGGACATCAAGAGTGCAAAGTCACAATTCCAAACACCTTTTTGTGTGTAAAAGTATGTGGCATGTGCAGTTGACACTACTGACCTTTCCCTCATTTCTGGGCCTTACCCTAAGAGTGAGGATGTCTTTTTCACACGTTACTTGAACATTCTAAAAACATGATAGAATTATAAGATTGAATAGTTTGTGCTTTGGACTATGTGATACAGAACAAATCATTTCACTAGGCGTAAGTTTCCTTTTCAGTAAAATGAATGGGCGAGTTAGGGTCTGCGGGCCTGTTAGGGATTGGGCTACAGAGGTTTGCGCCCCCTCCCGCCCCTCAGTCCCCCATCTGTGGAAAAATTGTCTTCCATGAAGCCTGGGGGGTGGTGGCACTCAAGCAGAAGGTGAGCGGCAGGCCAGCGAAGCTTCATCCGTATTTATGGCCTCTCCCCCTTGCTGGCATCACATCATCACCATCCTCCCCCCGACCCCCAACCCCCTGCTGCCGTGGAAATTGTCTTCCATGAAACTGGTCCCTGGTGCCAAATAGGTTGGGAACTGTTGAGTTAGTAAGTGATTTTCAAAGTCTTATCAATGAGCAGATTCTATTTTTCAGTCTGTGGATCTCTCCAGTTGAATATAATATCCCTTCACCCCACCACCATCACACACATGTGCATGTTCACGCACATACGTGCATCCTGAAGGAAGATAGAATTAGCACTCTCATGGTTTGAGGAGGGAACGTGGGTCCTGGTCACCATCCACAAGGCGTTCTCAGGGATCCAGCCCTAGCCTCCTAGGCCCAGGCTACTCAGATCTCCGGCCATCAGCATTAGCTCCATCCGGGAGCTTGTAAAGACATGTGTCCTGATGGCCTGCTCTAGGCCTACTGAATCTTTTGAGGTGGGGCCCAGCAATCTGTGCTGCATCAGGTGCTCCAGGTAATTAGGCACAGAAGCGTTCAAGAACTACTGGCCCTTTGAGTGCCAAGCAATTTTTAACTAAGGTTTTAAATGACAGAGGTGGGAAAGCGGGGGTGGAGGGATGCGAGGCATTCAGTTAGAACACTTGATTTAAGTCGAAGCATATTCCTTGTAGCATCTGTATAATGATAAGCATGTACTAGTGGTGGGCGAGTTCCTTTTGTGTTGCCGACATAGATAACAGCTCATGTGAGGATCTTTACAATTTATAGTGCCATATGGGGAAAAATTGGGACAAAATGGTAAGAATTCCAAATATAGAAGAAAATGAACATACAGCATACTTTTGGCATTTGACCTTTGGAATTGTTGACAATCCAAAGATTCAGTTACACTTTAGATTAAATTCCAGCACATAGAGTCATCGTTTCTGGTTGTAACACTGAAAACCAGTAATGAGGATATTATTCTTGCGCTTTCTCCTTCAGAGATCACAAATTGTTCTCTGACTCGAGCAGTATTATTTATTATCAGGTTTTTGTGTTCTAATTCTTTCTCAGGTGTTCCTCCCTTTTTTTTTCCTCTTCTATATATTGTGATCACTGCTCAGAAACTAGAATCAGACCGCAGATGTTTCCCACAAATTAGTGTTAAAGTTTACTTAATGTAATAGTGATTATTATAAGAAAAATTATTGTACTAAGGTTTAGGATGGCATTTTTCTCTCTAGAGGTCTGAGATTGTGAACATTTGTGGGTCCTTGGTGTCTGTGCTATATGGTGTGTGTGGGGGCGTCTGGCAGGGCATGGCCACATCCACCTGTGCAGGGCTGATAGTGGTTTCTTTTGTTTGGAATGATTTGCCTCATATTAATAAGGTCTGGAATGTTGGGAGTCAAGGCAGATTTTCTTTGGAATCTCTTTTGGTCTTTGCTTGCTATAAGAGATAATGCTGGTGCTTTTCTGCTTAAAGTAGGATATTTAGTGGGGCTTTTGCACTTTACACGTGGCTGATTTCTTCTTTCTCATGTAAGCTTTTCTATCTCTTGAGAGCCTACCCTCCTAGGCATGCTTAGGTGTTTTGGAAGACTGGAGAGAGATTGGATCATTGGTTGTGGATGGCGCAGGGTTCTATTTTCCCCCTCGAGTATGTGCTTCCATTACTGTATTTGCAACTGTACAGTTTCTAGATGGAATTTCAGCATTGCTTTCTCTCTCAAGTCTATAGTCGATGTTGAATCCTGTGTGTTTTCACCTGCCTGCAGCTGCATGTGAATTCTGAGCATGGCAAAAATATCAAGAAAACATGAGAAAAATTAAAAAGTGAGCTCAGGTCAGTGGAATTCACCCACTTGCTGCCAAGTACAATCTGAAGAGTGAAAATAGTCCAAACAAGCCCAAATAACTTTTAGTTTTTAAAAGGACAATGTGGACCCCTGGATTAGAATGCAAGAGACATGAGACATTCTTCTTGGCAGGAAACTGGCAATTAACACCATCACTTCCATTTCAAATGGAGGCTGCCAGATCTATCCCCTCAGTCTTAGAGGCCTCTGAGTGACTCTAGTTAAGGGCTGAGCAGACTTTAAAGCCTTGCAGCTGTTTACATGTGGGATGGAAAAGAAGATAGTTTTGGAGCACAAGGCTGTTTTCATAAGGGGTATGCTGCTCAGTAACACATGCTTTCTGACTTGGGCATTATCCTGCAGACCTAAGGCTAGAGAAATCAAACCATGAATGACTGTTTTCCTGTAAGACCCCTGTATGCCAGTTTTTTCCCCCTTACTGGGATGTTGATTTCACTGGTACAAAGGTAAATTTGGCAGCTCAACAAAGAGGAAGCTATGGTGGCCCAAATTGTTGCTAATGAGTGAGGTATGTAGTTGTCTTTATCAAGTTACATCACTTATCCTATCTTTTTGCCCATTGCCCCCTTCCCCCTGTATTTTTGTTGCAATCTAAGATGTTTTGCATGTGTTAACTATATGATTCTTTCAATAGGAAGGGTGAGATATTTTTGTCATGTCAAGTCAAGAAGTCCTAACCCTTTAGATCATACTTGAAGCTTCACGTTTGTCACTTACATATAAAAAGACAGACAGCATGCAAAAAAATTCTTTGAGTTTCTTTTGAAATGAATGTTCACTAGAAGTTTGAGGGCAGAATTTTGATTAGTTTCTACCATATGTAGTACTTAGCTCTGTAAACCCGTGTTATTTTCTCTGCCTTTTTGCTTTCTTGGGAACTGATCATAGTGGCATTTAGATGACATCAGAACCCATGTTGGTAAAATACATGTCATCCCAAAGAATCCTTTAAGTACCAGGTATAAGTGATGATATGGTTTGTTTCTGGTATATATGTAACCTTCAATTTTATTGAATTGAAACTTTTATATGTTATTCTCTCATTTAGCTACATTGAATTCTGAATTTAACTGGGCTAGAGGTCATCATCACAAATGTGCCATACTTAAAAACAAAATATGTGCTAGTTAGGACCCTGCAGATCTAGGCTTGTTCCCAGTTCAGCCACTTGTGAGCTGTGTGCCCTTGGGCATGATAGTTAATCTCTCAAAGCTTTATTTTCTTCATATATGTATAAAATGGAGGTAATTAATGGCATCTATTTCAGAGGGCTATCATGAGCTCTTAATACAAATTCAGACACTTACTAAATGCTTTAAAAATGTATTGGTGAGTGTTGGTAAAGACCATAACTTTTTTCTGTTTTTTTTTTTTTTGAGACAGAGTCTCACTCTGTTGTCCTGGCTAGAGTGAGTGCCGTAGCGTTAGCCTAGCTCACAGCAACCTCAAACTCCTGGGCTCAAGCGATCCTACTGCCTCAGCCTCCCGAGTAGCTGGGACTACAGGCATGTGCCACCATGCCCGGCTAATTTTTTCTATATATATTTTTAGTCGTCCAGATAATTTCTTTCTATTTTTTTTAGTAGAGACGGGGTCTCGCTCTTGCTCAGGCTGATCTCGAACTCCTGAGCTCAAATAATCCGCCCGCCTCGGCCTCCCAGAGTGCTAGGATTACAGGCGTGAGCCACTGCGCCCAGCCAAGACCATAACATTTTTTGCTTATGAGACTTGTCCTTCAGAGTGCAGAGGGGCAAGGCAACCTGTGGTCTGGGTCAATGTTAAGTAACAATGAACACCAAGGACTTGAGATAGGAGGGGATTACAAGGGGCATCCACTCCTAAGAAAAGATTCTATGACTATTGCCAGCCTACAAACAACCTGGTAAGTTCTGGGCAAGAATAAAATCCAGTCCCCTCCCTTTTCTCCCTCTCTGCTCTATGTCCTCTGTGGGCTGGATTCTCTGAGTGAGCCTGAGGAGTGGGTTATGATAGGCCATCTCGATACTGTTTGCACTTGCCCAACAGCTTGACCACTTTAAATTACTTCATTAGATATCATAAGTATTGGAAAAAAAGGTAGGGGGTGGATAGCTAGAAGTGACTCGGGCTATCAACAGCTTCCCTAAATTTATTTTACACTCACATTCCTTGCTGTAGGGCAGTTAGTTAAGCCAGATGGTTAAAGCATCTGGGACAACCCAGATGGATAAGCTAACTAGGTAACCCAATAAATTTCAAAGTCTTCCACGATTTTTCCTCACACCCTGGAAACCGTACACCATCACTTCTGCATTCTGTGGATCACATAGACCTGCCCTGGTAACGTGGCGGAAGGTTCTACAAAGGTGTCAGTGCCAGGAGGCAAGGATCCTGGGGTGGCGGGGCATTGTGGAGGCTGACTACCACATGGTGCGGAGAGTCAGAAACCATTTCTATTAATATGCTATCCAAAATAGTCTCAGCATTTGTGGTAGAATTTTGGGAAATTTCCGGCTGTTATGTCAACATGGTTTTGTCACTGCATCTCTTTCCATGGAATAGAGCTCCAGGTTCTCTACATAAACTGCCACAGGAGGAGGCAGAGTGTTGAATTTCTGGTTTTGTGTGATCAGTATTGTAATGTTACAATTCTAGTCAATATGGCAAGTGTGCTAATTTATAGGTCATGCTTTCTACGATGGTCAGCCTTGGCTTTTATTTAAATTTAATTTACCCAACCAAACACATAGTGTAGTGGACTATATTACCCTGTTTCAGTTTTTGGTGCTGTAATGAGACCTTGAAATTCTATTAAAAATCAAGTAGAGGGCCGGGCGCGGTGGCTCACGCCTGTAATCCTAGCACTCTGGGAGGCCGAGGTGGGCGGATCGCCCTGAGCTCAGGAGTTCGAGACCATCCTGAGCAAGAGTGAGACCCCGTCTCTACCAAAAATAGAAAGAAATTAATCGGACAGCTAAAAATATATATAGAAAAAATTAGCCGGGCATGGTGGCGCATGCCTGTAGTCCCAGCTACTCGGGAGGCTGAGACAGTAGGATTGCTAGAGCCCAGGAGTTTGAGGTTGCTGTGAGCTAGGCTGATGCCACGGCACTCGCCCCAGGCAAGAGAGTGAGACTCTGTCTCAAAAAAAAAAAAAAAAAATCAAGTAGAGAACACCTAGTGTGAAGAGGGTTCTCTGGGAAACCACAGTGATACTAGCTCAGTGCATGTGATTTACAAAATAAGGAGTGTAAATGTCCCTGTAGTTGACTGTAAAATTTCCTCATTTTTCTCTGGCGCTGAATTTGCATTTTAGAAAACTATCCCTTTCCCTTTCCCCTCCCTCACCTAGATTGTAACTACTACTTTCCAACTCTACCAGAGGAATAGGGCTTTCCATGTAGGTGTTGTGCTCAGAAAAGGGCAGAAAAGACCGGGTGATGGTGGGCATGATTTGTTCCAAGCTCAAAAGAGGATTGTGATGGTTCAGGAAGACTGGAAAATGAGGAGAGGAGAGAGAAATGAGAAGGGCCTCAGAGGAATGGCACATTGAAATAAAAGGAAGTGGTAAAAATAGGAAAACAAAGGGAATGAAAGGAGCACACATAGTGGGCAGGGAAGATTAGATGGACTGTGGAGTAAAGATAATTTGGGAAAAAAATAAGAGGCAGAAAATAAGAGAGGTTTCATGGTTCCATTTTTATATATTCCATTCCTCCCACTGGGTTAACATTTTCCAGAGGGGTGGGGTGGAGAGAGGGGAGCCTTTTTGCCCTGCTGTGGTCCATGAACCCTTTTACTGGCAGATCCACTTGGGACAAATCTCCATGTGAATACATCTCTTACTCTTTTCCTAGTTGGACTTTACTGATACTTTTGTTCTCCTCCTGTGCTGGATTAGAGCATCCATTGCCAGCATACATTGATTTGAGAAATTAAAAGTGAAGTCTTAAGTAGAACTTTGAAAGGTGTAGTAGTAGTACACTATATCGAGGTATTGGGTTTTTTGAATAGTGAAGTTGTTAAAGTGACATTTTAGAGTTTTGATGTGCTTAAAAATGGAAAATTGAGAAATTTTTTGATTTTTTTTATTTTAAGTTGAAAATTAAGCACAAGAAAGAGGAGGGCAACACTTCTCCTTTATCCCTGGGTTAGAGTGCCTTTGTTTAAAGCAGCCTGCTTTAATTGAAGATGCCATGGTTATTTCAAGTTCTCTTACAAACTGAGCTCATTCTCACATTACCTTTAGATATAATGAAAAGGAATATTTATAGTATTTCTATAAAATGCTCAAGTCTTGCTTTCTAGACTTATTAGATCTAACCCATGAATGCAACATGAGCAACTGAGTGGGAAGAACTAGGTCTACCAACAATTTAAAAAAAAATTTCATAAATGCATTTATTATTGCTATGCTTAATTCACACAGTAAACTTACATTGACCTCTTTTTCCCTTTTATTTGAAAAGACACAAATTATTATATGGAACAGTAAGATCCTTAAAACCAAGAGGGATGGAGAAACTGCCATATTTTAGGTTCATTGAGTTCCTCAAAACTATTTTAAGTGCCTTGCCAAGCACATTTTTTAAAAAAATTAATATTTAGTCTTTCAGGAAGATTTATCTTTTGGTGGAAGGTTGCTCCGAGGAACTCCATAAGACGTCAGCATCTCTTGAAAGTTCTGTTAAAAATCATGTGTTACTTAAGTGAAAAATGGTTATTGGTGCCTTAATTATTCAGCTATTGAGTTGTGTTTTTTTTTTAAACACACTGAAAACATTAGTATTATTTACTGCTCCCACTGTCATCCATGGGAAGATGGCTCAAATTCAATAGCAGACAGTTTTCAATTTGAAAACAATATTTTCATTTCATTGAAGAACTCCATGTCTGTGAAGTAGTATTATCGATAGATTTTAATCTCTGGATATGATCTCAACATCGTTGTCTGGAACATCATGCATGAGGACAAAACTGTCTCAATTAAGTTAGATAAGTTGCAACTGCATTAGTGTTTCCCGGAAGAAAGATTATCTTTTAGGTAGTAAAGAGATATGCATTGTAGACTCAGTGGGATTTCCTGCTGATTTGCCAGATTCTGCAGCACATACGTGCCTGTTTATGGCATCATTTCTTTTAAATAATGTCAGGGCCAGTTTGTTCTGGAGTCATGGTACCTATAGTTGGAATGGGAAATATAGTAATCTTTTATATTAAGTATAAAATTTCAGAACTTGGTTTTCTGAACTGGATAATCTGTGGGATATTTTGTACCCTGAAATTAGGGTGCTCACACACTCATTCTTTTCTTTTTCTTCTATATTTTTCTTTTATTTCTTACATTTTTAAATTCTATGAATTTCCCCCACCCCCTATTCTATATACCTGGCTTCTAAGACTTGCCATATTTATCATCACTAATACTATTAAATGGACTTTTTAAATTGAGGACTTTTTATTCATTCATTTAATACCAAAGTATTTTTATTTTGTTTCACATTTTGGAATGGGTAAAGAAATAGGAAATGATAAATAGAAGAATGTTTTTCATACTAGATTATTGTCATAGCTGTTAACTCATTTACTTTTGAAGAAGAAAGGTTCAAGAATTGCTCTTATTTTAAGACTGTTAACAGCTCATTGAGTACATCTGAGGAATAGGAAGCAAGTCAGATAAATTCATTGCCCTTCTTTAATAAGGGTATGTAATCCAGTTGGCAAATTGTCCTTGTCTTCCTACTTCCATTTTCTTTCTGCTCACCCCTTTTGTGCATTTTTATCTTTAGTAATCTCCTCAGGAAAGGGTAAGGGAGAATGTATCCAAGTGCTGCTATGGATGGCTCTGGTAAAGATTTGGTGTGTGAGGAGAACCTGAAACTTAAAATCATGCTCAGAAATTGTCTGTAGGGTTCCTTAGTAATATTGGGTAGGTCCATAGGAAACTGCTGTTTCTATAGAGCAAAAATAGTTGAATATTAGGAATTTTATATGGTTCAACTTAATATTCCACTCCTCAGTATGGTTGATAACTAGTAGATATCTATACAAAGTATATATCTCTGTTCTGTTTCTCAGTTGTTGCTATGCCTAAGGTGCCTTTGTCCACTGATAGGGTGTTTTTTTCAAGGATCATATCAAAAGTGATATTTAGGGGCAGAAGTAGATTAATAAATTGTTTAAGGTAGTAGATATTGGATTTTTTAAAGCTACCGAGGAATAAAATGGAGCAAGACCACAGTGCACAAGATGTCTACTTGAAATGGTGACTAGAGTCCTATTGATTCATGCTGGTGAATGGTGCATCAACATAGAAAATAAACCATCCCCAAACAGTTGGTAATTATAGGTAACAATTATGTTAATTATACTTTATTTAAGTGGTAATTTTTTTCCTGGAAAATGATTTTATTCAAGAGAAATTTGAGGCATCTGAGAACTGGATGTTTTATGGGAACTCTTTTGTATAATTTTTCAGTTTTATTCAATTTCATAATTCTTCAGAGAATATATCATCAGGCCTAGATTTACGGACACTACATATAGTATCTTCAACCAAAAGAATATTCTACCATCAGGCTTGTTGCAAAGCATATTGTCTTTCTGCTACACTGTTGCAAACAGATGTTCTCTGAGTCATTTTAATGCACAAGATGGGAAGAATGGGAAATCAGAAGATAAAGATTGGCTTAATTTCTGTGACTAGTAACTGCATTTGAGCAGGGGTAAATGTCAATATTCCCAATCTTTTTTATTTCTATGCTAAATTTGGGATAATACTGTGTGGTGACCTAGTCTGTCATCAGAGGCTAAACATTCAATAGCAAATCTCAGTTATGCATTAGAAGGCAAATGTATTAAAAGTAAAAGTTTGTGATAAACTCTAGCACACTCCTGGCTTTTGAGCCCAGTTCCTTTAATTTGACCCAATTTTTTTTTTCATGCTTTCTTTTCATGTTATAATAACCACTTTCCACAAAGAAGATTAACACAATGAAACACAGTTCTGATAAGCTGTGTGTTAGTTTCCTGTGGCTAACAAATCACCACAAAGCTGGTGATTTAAAACAACAGAAATTTATTCTCTGACAGTTCTGGAAAGAATGTGGAACACAGTTTTAGAGGTCAGAAATCTGAAGTCATTGTCATTGGGCTGAAATCAAGGTGTTGGCAGGGCTGAGCTCCATCCAGAGGCTCTAGAGAGGGTTCTGTTCCTTACCTCTTCCAGCCGCATGTGCATGCTAGCATTCCTTTGCTTGTAGCCACGTCACTTCCATCTTCAAGACCAGCGTCTTCAAATTTCTCCCTGCTCTTGGCTTCTCATCGCCTTTTATTCTGTGTGTGTCAAATTTTCCTCTGCCTCCTGCCTATAAGAATACATGTGATTTCACTTCGGGCCCACCCGGATAACTCAGGGTAATATTGCCACCTCAAAGTCCTTAACTTAATCATATCTCCAAAGACTTTGCCATGGAAGATAACATTCACAAGGTCCAAGGATTGGGATGTGGCTTAAGTGGAATCTAATAGTTGGTTTAATTCTGAAGAAGAGTTATATGGACCCTGAGGTATCACATGACATTGGTAATAAATTCTAAAGCCATGTTATCTGCCTTGTTATGTTTTTTTTTTTTTTTTTTTGAGACAGAGTCTCACTCTCTTGCCTGGGGCGAGTGCCGTGGCATCAGCCTAGCTCTCAGCAACCTCAAACTCCTGGGCTCTAGCAATCCTACTGTCTCAGCCTCCTGAGT
>RJWJ010039285.1:0-14542 GCA_004363605.1 Indri indri | reverse complement strand
ACTTGACTATTCTAAGCACCTCATGCAAATGGAATTATATAGTATTTGTCCTTCTGTGTCTGGCATGTTTCACTCAGCATAATGTCCTCAAGGTTCATCCGTGTTGTAGCACGTGTCAGAATTTCATTCCTTTTTAAGGCTGAATAATATTCCATTGCATATTTTGTTTCATATACCACATTTTATTTATTCATTCATCTGATGATGGACGTTTGAGTTGTTCCTTTCTCTTGGCTATTGTGAATAACGCTGCTATGAATATGGGTGAAAATATCTGTTTGAGTCCCTGCTTTCACTTCTTTTGCGTATATAATCAGAAACGGAATTGCTCGATCATATGGTGATTCCATGTTTGATTTTTTTAAGGAGCCGCCATGCTGTTTTCCACAGCAGCCGCGCCATTTTGCATTCCCACCAGCAGTGCAGAAGGGTTCCAATTTCTCCACATCCTCACCAATGCTTGGTGTTTCCTGTGTTTTCGATAGTAGCCACCATAGGGGGTACAAAGTGATATCTCATTGTGGTCCCAATTTCTTTGCCAAGTAGAAAGGAAGCCATGGTTGTCACTGTCTCTACAGGTTAGAAAACTACATTTGGTTTGGTTGTAGGTACGAAAACAGCCCATGGCAAAATGATGCCATGGATGAATTCAGTCTTTTATACCTCGTCTTCCTGTGTTTCATCCCCCTTCCCGAATGCCCCTTCTTGCAATCCCTCTTCCCCAGTGAAGTACTCACTGTATAACACTAACAAGCGAGTGAGACCTCCCAGGAGTATTTGCTGTTTAAACACAGGGAGGGAGGAATACATTGCCAATGGCACAAATTCAAAATTCAGTGAGGAAACCGTTTTGGGGTGGGGCCCCCTGGAATGGAGTCACACAGACAATAATGCCCCACGAGAAGGAAACCCCATTCCCACAAGCCACAGCCCGAATCCTGGCTATCTCTGTGCACTGTACTGCTGTTTGGTTTACGGTATTTGGAATTACGTTCTCTTGGATGTGCTATTTAAATGACAGCATGATTATGAGACTTTACCCAGAAGTTTCCCTGGGAACCCAGAAAGCCCCACTATAAAATTCAGTATCTTTATTGGAACTAAGCCTTTACTAGGACTGAAACTGAGTCCTAACTTTTTGGAAAGTTCTTTAGGCTCTGCCAAGCAACAGCTCTGCGCAGACTCTCTGAGGACTGATCTGGGCCCCAGGAGGTGAAGGCCTTATGATGTAGACCCATGCCGAGGGTGTCTGGTCACTCTGGTCCTGTCAGTTCCGTCTTCAAATATGACATCCATTGGCACTGGAAGTGCCCCAGAGTGACAACAGAGTGGCACCATGGCTCCGTAGCAGTGTGCCTTTGGACACGGATGCTGGGGCTGCTACTTCCTGTCCCCACTAGGAGGTCCAGGCTGTGGAGGTGTGGCCAGTGCAACTGGGCTGCAGGAAGCTTGGCCTCCCCAGCTCCAGTGGGTTGTTGGATCCGAAGGAGCGCTGATCTCCTGTTACAGGAGACGACTCTGCTAGAGCCAGGGCCATAAGGAGTGGAGTGTGTGGAGCTGACTTCCGAAGCAGTTGTCAGCTGCCAGGACAGGCAGCGCCCTCCCCCTCCCCCTCTCCTCTGGGGAACACTGAGTGTGGACCCCTGTTGTCGCCTGCCCCCTGCCCACCCCCCCATCTCTTGACTCTACTCGCGATGCCTCTCACTTTGCTCCTGGCCACCTCCTGGGGCATGAGGGCTACGTTTTCTACCATGAAGAAGAGCCACTGTGGGGGGACACACTTTCTTCTGGGTCCCTGCCCAAAAAGAAGACAAGAGTCCATCCCATAATTCCTCCTAAGAAAGCCGAGACCATGCGGCAAGGATGGCCAAAGTCTGAGCAGAGGGTCGATAGCAGCTGTAGAGACCTACAACACCCAAAAGGAAAACCTGCCACCGACACTCAGATTCTCTCCCCCTGGAAACCGGCGGTCCTACCCCTCCTCCTTTCCCCCCGATCTTGCTACTGTATTGCAGGAGCGAGATTTTCTTCCCAAACAGGAAGGCTCTTCCTGATGCTCTTCTTTTTCCTCATTTCCAGCCCAAAGGCCTCACTGTTGACCCTTATAAGAGAAAGTTTTAAAAAAGAAAAAAAAAAATCAAGGCGGAGCACAGTAGCCCATGCCTGTAATCCCAGAGCTCTGGGAGGCCGAGGTGGGAGGATCGCTTGAGCCTGGAAGTTTGACATTACAGTGAGCTATGATGGCTCCACTGCACTCTAGCCTGGGTGACAGAGCGAGACACTCTTTCTTAAACAAAAACAAAGCAAAAAACAGTTAACATCATAACAGTTTCTGCAGAGATATGCATTGTTCTCCTTGAGGCCAGCCTTAGACATGAAGAAGCAGATGTCTTAGCATCTCATCTGACGCATGTGTCTCTGGGTGACTGGCCTACACCAGGACAGTGGGGAAGGATCTTATCCTAATTTCAGCATGAATAAATTCACCCATCAGTGGTCTCTCCCAATATGGGAGTTACCCCAAAGACCAACCGAAGGGTCTGTCCTTGAACTGCCAAGAGTTCAGAAGCTCCGGAGTCCAGTTTCAAACTATTCTGCTAATACTTCCTGTTTCTCAGCTTACAGAGTGGCCAATTGCCCCCACAAATGAACAGAGGTTGGGTCCCAAAGAACATTTCGATCCACTGTCCAACTGGCATTCATCAAACACCTACTAAGACCTTCACCTCCTGCTATGTCCTGGGGGGACATAACTCCTGGGGGGAGTTCAAGATTCTGGCCCAGATAAATCTCCAGCCTGGTTTGAGCAGCAAAAAAGATCACAAAAGAAATAACATAGTATGATTCATAGTCGATGACTGATTCAGAAAATGAGACTTCACTTAATGAGAAAAGTGTCATAAAGCCATATTGTAGAGCACATTTGTTCTGGAAATTTTTAACAGAATCCTGGAATTCTAGAGCTGGAAAGATCTTGGATACCAAACAGTTCCAATTTCTTTACTTTCGAGGATGAAGGCTGAGATCCCATACAGTGCTCTGACTTGCCCAAGGTCAAACAGCTAGTGAAGTCAAAACTGGGCCTATTGCGTGGGTTTCCTGCCTTCTAGTTCTTAGAGCTCATCACGCACGAAACTGATGCTCTCTGGGAGCGCAGCACCAGAGACTTTAAAAGATGCAAGAGGATTCGACTTCCTTGAACTCGCTGGGGCGTGGGTTGGCCAGGAGCAGAAGGAGCTTCCTCTGTCTGTGACTCATGTGTTGCTGGACCACCTGCCTAGTCAGTCCACAGCATCCGTATTTGTCCAAGGGTTTTTAAGAGCCCCTTTTATTTATGTCCAAGATGATACTGAGTGGCATTCAGATGGGAATGGTGTGTCTCTGTTGAAGAAGTGATGTTTTTTTGGTTGAGCTGACCAGAGGGGGCCTAAGGGAGGACGAGGGCTTCACTGTGGCGCACAGGTGGGCAGCTGCTTCCAAAAGGAAGGTGGGAAAGCGTTCAAGGGAGACGTTACGGGCTAGGATGATATCCAATTGCAAATCTCTTTTACCTCATTTGAGAGGAGCAAGTATAAGTTTGTATTTGCTTTAAAACATTTAAAAGACCAATAGGTAGAGACAGATATTGAGTGCTCCTCTGTGGGCTTTTTTTGAATTTTCTGATGATCTCTTGGCTTGCTTTTGGTTAAGGTTTGACCGAGTGACCATTTTCTCCTCTGGGGACAGCAGATTTGGGGTGGCAGAGGGTCCTTTCCATGTGGCCCTTGCATCCGTTTCTGCAGTAGACTCTGCTAACCTTTGTGGCTCAGGGGTGTCCCCTCTGTCCTGCTCTCTGCAGGGTGGACGGTCTGAGCCATAATGCCCTTGTGTCTTTGAGTGACCAGTTACAGGTTTTGCCCTCCTGGTTTCTGACAAAACCCAACTATGGGCCTTGTGTGGAACTTACTCGTAGGATACCGTGGAGTCTTCACAGGGTCCTTTGGGGAACCTACTGTGTCCCAGAGCGGGAAGGAGCCAGCAGGAGTTCCAGTAGATGTTGGCACCCTGGAATTTGGGGGACCTCCATGGCCTGCTCAGGGAGGTCATCTTGCCTTCCCTATTTCACCAAGATCCCTGCCTTCTGATGTGTGGGGTTTAAAATCAGATTGTTGCATTTGGTACCCTCCCTCCCGGTCCCCTTCCCTCTGCCAGCCTTCACCTGGCAGCCTGGGCACAGCCAGAGTCCATATTTGTAATGAAAAGAAATGAAATAAATCCTTCAAAGGGGAAAGCCCTGGTGGTTTTCAAGCAAAGCCTTTAAGTCCAGTGCCTTGCAGCTTGGCTGGTGGATGTGCCACTGAGTAGATCTTAGAAAGAGGGAGGCAAGACAGGGGTTGGCCGAGAAGGCGCTGGGAACGGAGATGGAAGGTATGATGGATTCGCCGCCTAATGGGATGCATCTGTCACACTCCCCAGCCTCACGGCCACATCCCCAGGATGGATCATGCAGTTGAAAAGTGGGAGATGAAACACCCTGCTTCCTCCTCATTTATTAGGACTTGGAGAAAATGAATCCAATTTGGAGCTCTCCCGGGTTGGTATTAGGTGCGATTCCTTTTTAGCTGGGAGGTGAGGGGTCTGGAAAGGTTAGTGTCTTGTCCCCAAAGCTGTTAACCAGCAAGCTGGGAGGCTCGGGAAGCTGGGGAGGGCGGGGGGAGGGGCGGGTGGAGGAAGGCGGCACCACACATTAGGGAATGAAGTTTGCTATTCGACCCCACCAGCCACGAAGGTTAAGGAGCTGGTGACAACCGATGATTTCTCAAGGGCGTTTTGTTTGCAGATGGCTTTCTAGTGATTTAGGCAGGTCGTTAGTGGATCAATACTTTTCTCAGGAGTTCCTGAAATCCCTGACTGCTTAATAGTTGAACCTAGGCAGTTATTTCTAGCAACTGTGCTCAGTGTTGGGGGAGCCACCTTGCTGTTTGCAATTGCCATCTGATGGCCTACTGTGTGCCAGACACTGCACTAGATGTGTTGTGTGAATTTGTATCATTAGTTTGGATCATTTTGTAGATGAGTCAACTGAAATGCACAAGGAGTAAGTATCTTGACCATGCTCATGTAATCAAACTGCCCAAGCTGGAATATTCCCTCCACTTCTGAGCTTATGCGCTCTATACAACCTTCCTAAGCCTCCGTTTCCTTATCAGTTAAATGAGATAAAACATGCTCAGTCCTGGGTCTGAGGCCTGACGGCTGAGGTGCACAGCTAGGCCCGTGTGGCCCCAGAGTCTATGTGTTCTTTTTAATACTATCATAGGAAACTCGAGACAGGAAGACGTGTGGGTTGGGTTTTGCAAATGCGTGTATTTCCTGGAAAGGTGCGCTGCCTGGTGGTGCTATTTCTGGTTGAGCGTGACTTGCAAAAGAGACTCACTAAGCCATTGTCCCAGTTGGAATAACACAGTAGTTAAATAACCACTCTGTGCGACTGATTTTTTTTTTTTTTCTTTTAAGTGACAGGGTCTCACTCCATCACCCAGATTGGAATGCAGTGGCATAATCATGGCTCACTGCAGCCTGGAACTCCTGGGCTCAAGTGATCCTCCCACTTTGGCCTCCCAAGTAGCTGGGACTACAAGCAGGTGCCACCATGTCCAGCTAAGTTTTCCATCTTTTGTAAGGATGGGGTCTCACTACGTTGCGCAGGCTGGTCTTGAACTCCTGGCCTCAAGTGATCCTCCCGCCTCAGCCTCCCAAAGCACTGGGGTTGTAGGCATGAGCCATGGCACCCAGCCTTCTGATTCTTCCTTCTGTAATAGCACCTACCTCGTAGGTTGTGGAGGAGATCAAATGAGTTAGCACACGCAAGCACTCGATGGAATCATAGCCATTTGCTTTGCCACATTCTCAATAGGTCAATGGTTGAGTTCATGAGGGTATAAGCTGCTGCTTGGGGGCCATATATTAGACATCGGAAAGAATTTTCTGGTATCGCTGGATATTAAACACAGGAGTAAGGAAAAGACACTGAAGAGCTTTAGGAGAAGGAGAGGAGGTGTGGGGTAGTAGGGGAGGCGTGGGATGGGGTCGGGAGACCTGGGCTCCCCTCTATGCTCAGCCACCAGCTAACTGGGGGAGTCCTGGCTGGGCACAAACTTTTTGGGAATGCATTTCTTCATCCATAAATGAGAAGATTAAGTAAAGTGCATCCATTTATTTAGACATTTATTCAACAAATATTTATCAATCCCCATGTGCCAGGCACTAGGAACACATTAGAAAAGACCATTGACCCTTCTCTCATGGGGCTTACCTCCTAGTCTGGATTGAGGGGGGCAGAAAGAAAGCAAATAGACCAACAAACGAGATCATTATAAATGGTGATAAGAGCCACCACGCTGAAATAGACAGTCGGGGGAGGGAGGGAGGCAGAGAAGGCCTCCTGGAGGAGGTGAACTTTGTTCCGATCCTGGAAAAGTCAAATCAAGGAAGAACATTCCAGGCAGAGATCTGTGGATAGCAGAAGAATTGGCATGATAGAGGAAGAGGAAGGAGGCCTGGGGAGGTGATGTGAGTGAGCATGGCAGGGAGAATTGTGAGTTGCAGAGACCAGGTATGAAGAGCTCGGGGACACAGAGCCCGTGTGCAGGGCAAGGGGTTGGGGTTTTCTTGTAACCACTGTGGGGAGTCTTAGAAGCAGGTTTAAGCTTGAGAGTAGCATCATTGGATTTTCGCTGTTTAAAAAAGAGTCCATTGGCCAGGCGTGGTGGCTCACGCCTGTAATCCTAGCACTTTGGGAGGCCGAGGCGGGCAGATTGCTTGAGCTCAGGAGCTCGAGACCACCCTGAGCAAGAGCGAGACCCTGTCTCTACTAAAAATAGAAAGAAATTATCTGGACAACTAAAAAATATATATAGAAAAAAAATTAGCCAGGCATGGTGGCGCATGCCTGTAGTCCCAGCTACTCGGGAGGCTGAGGCAGGAGGATCGCTTGAGCCCAGGAGTTTGAGGTTGCTGTGAGCTAGGCTGACGCCACGGTACTCACTCTAGCCAGGGCAACAGAGTGAGACTCTGTCTCAAAAAAAAAAAAAAAGAGTCCAGGCCAGGTGTGGTGGCTCACGGCTGTAATCCCAGCATTTGGGGAGGCTGAGGCGGGAGCATCACTTGAGCCCAGGAGTTCAAGACCAACCTGGGTGCCATAGCAAGACCTCATCTCTACAAAAAAAAATAATAATAATACTAACTTTTTTTAATTAGCTGGGCATGGCGGCACGTGCCTGTAATCCCAGCTACTTGGGTGGCAGAGCCAGGAGGATCCTGTGAGCCCAGGAGTTCAAGGCTACAGTGAGCTATGACAACACCACTGCACTCCAGCCGGGACAACAGAGTGAGACCCTGTCTCTAAAAAAAAAAAAAAGAAAAAAAAGCCCAGCTGCTGAGCAGAGATAGGATAAAAAAGCAGCAAGAAAACAGACTGGGCGCTGAGGACCAGAGGGGTCCAGGAGCCCGGGGGTCATGGTGGCGGCAGCAGGGACAGAGAAAAGTGGATGGATTCAGACACAGTTTGACAGTAGAGATGGCAGGACATGGTGCAAGTGGATGGGAGGTTGGGGGAAAGAAAGCGGATGGACGACTCCCCAGCTTGGGGCCTGAATTCTTCAGATTCGAGTAGACGATGCTGCAGTAACAAAACCCCCAGAGTCTCAGAAGCTTACAAGGCACAGCTTTATTTGTCACTTAGATCACACACCAGCCGTAGGTCACCGCGGGCTGCCTGTGGAATCGGCTCCACGTTCTAGGATCCAGCCTGAAGGAGCAGGCTGGACTGTGGATAGACTGAAAACCAGGAAGAAAACGGGCAGAAACGCGCGAGGGCTCTGAAAGCGGCTGCCCACGTTGTGTCCACTCACAGGTCATTCACTAAACAGGTCACATGGCCAAGCCCAAAGTCAAGGGCGGCGGGGGGCGGGGTGCTGCATTCCCTTCCCGCAGGGAGCAAAGCAAGTTACAGGGCAGTGAGCGGGGATGCAGGGTCCCCCACCAGCAGGGGCAGCGATTATTTGGGAGCAGCGACAGAATTTACCGCGGGGAACAGCAGGGCCGCGCATCGAGCTGGTAAGGACTGCAGTGCAGGGAGGAGGGAGGAGGTGGTGTTCAGCAGGTTTGGAGCGGGTGACATCGATAGTTGTCCCTTCACCTTTTGTCATCCGAGTTCTGAGCAGGGGCTTGGATCAAATGTTAATTGAATGAGTGGGACATGGGCCAGCCTGTCAGGGCGTTTCTGTGCGGTTAAACTGTTTCAGCGAGGACAGACCAGGTATTCTGGGACCAGAGGGCACCCAGGTTAACTTCCCTCAAGAGAAAGGCCGGTAACCCAAGCCCTCCCGCTTTGTTCGGCCACTCATTTCCGTCCAACCACCGGGTTCCTGGGGGTGAACAGGGCCCCCCTCTCCTTTGTTCCGTCTTCTCTACTCCGGGCCGAGGGTCTCGAGGGCCTCAGGGGAGGTCAAGCTCTAGTTCCCTGCCTTCCTTTTCAGGGATCAAAAAATGGTTCCCTGGTTGAACAATGGCCCGACCATCTGCGAGATGTTAACCGCATAATGGAACGTAACTCGAAGGGTTTTTAAAAACACGAAGAGAGATTTTATTGTAACTAATCATGATGGATGGTGAGTGTGGTCACACTAGGAACATAAATCTTGGTGCCAAGCCTGGGACTAAAAAGCCAACTAACTCCATCGTTCAGAGAGCCTGCGCTCAGCCATGGGCGAGTCACATGGGAAAGGGTTGGGGACCTCATCTGCATTAGGGGGGCGGACACCCTCCTTCCCGGTGGCCCACCCGGTTCTCGGCTCCTCTACCAGTGAAGTCACTCTGGCTGTCCCTGCCTGAGCGATGGGCTGCCCTGTCACACCCGCTCTCGGCCCCCCTGAGTGGACAGGAAGGCAGGCTCATGGGGAAGGCACCAGACAGAGCTGTGGGTGTCCCGACTCCTCTCCCATGTAATTAAAGAGAAGAATGAGTCAAAGATCAGGGCACGCTCTCAACAGAAAAGTTCATGTGTAATGGCTGCTCCTATTAGCTATGCTCACTCTTTTAGAATCATCTCAGCTCCACAAACATGGCCAAGGCTCTTCATAAAGTTCATCGATTTAATCAGGTCAAGGTCTTATAGCTGTTGGTGAAGAACAAGAACACCAGACTTACAGTCAGAGGGCCTGGATTCAAAAGTCAACTCTACCACTCTGTGACCCTGGGAAAGCCACTTCACTTCTCTCTGGGCCTCAGTTTTCTCATCTTCCATCTGTTAAATGGGAATAATAATACCCAGACTACCTAATTAAAAGGGCTCATGCAAAGAGCATGATATTACGAGTGTCTCAACGCACTTTACAAAACATTAGAATATATTATTTTTGTTCAACTTGAATTTGGAGAACAACTAAAAAAAAAATCCCCAGATAGCATTTTTTTTCCCCTGAAAAAGCAAACAAAGAAACTGCAACAGCAAAATGGAAAAAACAAAAAGGAATGAGAAAACTGGTTTGGCCTCTCTTTCAAAATGGAAATGAGGCTTGGCTTCCCATTCCTACTCTCTACCTCCAAATTTTTCCTTTAATCTCTAAAACTCAGCATTTTGGAATCTGAGAATGCTGTGGTCTGAACGTTTATGCCCTCTCCCCCTCCCCCCAGCAATTCATATGTTGGAAACCTACCCACCAAGGTGAGCTTTAGGGGGTGGTTCAATCCTGAGGGCTCTGCCCTCCTAAATGAGATGTGTCCTTATAAAAAAGGCCCCAGAGGCGCTGTCTATGAGGACACAGGCCCCTCACCAGACACGGAATCTGCCTTCCTGTTGGACTTCCCAGCCTCCAGAACTGTGAGAAACAAATGTTTGCTGTTTAGAAGCCACCCAGTTTGTGGTATTTCTGTTATAGCAGCCCGAATGGACTAAGACAGAACATACGTTGCATTTGGAGCTTGTGGCAAATTCTTGCTTTGAAAAAATATTCTTTCTAGATAATATTTCTGTGGGTCTTTACTACGTGACTTAATCTGTTTGTATAATATCGTGCTGAGACTAGGTCAGTGCTTTCTGCTACTGAATAACGTGCCATCTTCAGGGCAAGGGGCCAGTGCCCAGTGGCCCAAGAAAGCACAGAAGACCAGGAAGGGCACATTGCTTTCACCTGGGTGACCCTTCCCATCCATTGGCAGGGGCTGGCTTCTCGTCAGGAAAGCCAAGATTAAAGCCACAGAGGACAGTGCTGGGACACCCTGTTGGCTGCCTTTAGTCCATCTGCACAGGAAGCCCTGCCCTCTGATATTGGAGATTCTCCTGGGCTCCTCGAGTTTCCAGATTCTTCTCAGGGTTCCTCCATGTCTGGCACTGAACATGGGCTCTTTGTCACTCCTTGGATTGTTTTCCACTCTATTTCTTCAGCTCCCAGAAGTATAAAATTTGGGGCTTACTAGCTGCAGTCTTCTCAGTTTTCTAGAATAGTTACAGATGGCTTCTTATTCTTAGATTTCTTTAAAAATTTCTATGGAACTTTGAAAATTAGGGGAGATAATTGTTGGGCTCAATTCTCAATTTTAAACCCACCTTTCTGGAGCTATATAATTCTTTTTCAATTTGTTAAGGTCCTCCTTGGAACCTAAGAGATAATATTTTTTGTAAATATTATATAGGAAATTTAAAAGAATTTAGTCTTCCTTTGTAGGGGATACAATTTAATTTGTATTTATATTATTATTATTATATAATATTTTATAATATCATATATTAATATATAACCTGATTATTATTCAAATATTCTATATTTTTAATACTTTTGAATCATTTTGTTTTAAGGTTATCTACCTAAATAGCAATTTTCTTTTACTCTGTCTGAGAATCTCTGAATTTAATAGGATTAACTCACTACTATGGGTTTGTACTGAATAGTTAATCTATTTATACATTATGACAGTAATGTTTGGGTTTTTTTATTATTTTGTTTTGGTTTTTAGGCTTATTTGATCTCCCCTTATTCATTTTTGAAAAATATGAATTATATTTACTTTCTTCCTTTTATTAAAAAATAATTTAGAAAAACATACCCATTTTTGTTCTATTCCTGGCAGCCTTTAAGTTTTTCACGTGCATCTGATCTTTTTTCTCTATCGCTATAAATCAGTATCTATCACAGTTTCCCATGTGTATAATGGAAAATGTCTTGAATTTGTCTTTTACCTCATTAAATTGATTTTCCGCAGTACCCAACCTGCTGTTCATACGAGAGTTTTTAATTAATCAATTGTATTTTCTCTCCATTCACTCTCTGCTTATCTCAGATGGTTTCTTTCTTACCCTGCTTGCTCTAGTCTCTGGATTCAATGTCCTCTTGAATATTGTTGAAGAGGCACATCAAAAATTTCCTAAGGCTGCCTATTTGTTGCAGGAAGTCTGTACGGCAAGAGAGTGTTTCCTATTGCCCTTCAGGTGGTCTCTTTGAGCAGACCTGCAGGAGCTCCTAACCCGTATCAAGCCCTCTGCCCATTTAGCAGGAGACCCGGCTCTTCCTGCTTCTCTCTCCAAGCAAGGGTGGTTCTGTGGGCTTTTTTCAAGGCCTTCTCCACTTCCTTCCTGGGTAGGCTGCTCTGAAATTCGAAGAGGGGTCGTGAACTGGTCTCCTGTGCCCCTCCTATGAGGATGACTGCATAAGGGTCACCCTTATGAATAGCAGTGATATTTGACTGATAGGATGACAACAAACCCTTTACTGAGTTTTCATTGCCTCGTGGGAGACACAAAATAAAACCATATAATGTCACTCAATCAATGTTGGGCCTGTCCCTGGACCATGGGTATGCTCTGATCTCATATAGAGATATGAATAACCTGTTTCTTTCAAATTCGATCTTTTTTTAAGAGTACAGTAATAGATGCAGCAACTCCTGTTCTTCCTATTGATTTATCAGTAATAAGAATGGCTGTGTACAAGGAGTTAGTCCATGATGCTGAATACACAGTTGTCTTACATTAACATGAAACAGGAAATAGCCTAGAGCTCCCAAAATAAAGGATTGATTGACCGATCAATTGATCGATTAAGGCTTGGTTATGCAACTCTTAAACAATAATGCAGGAATATTTAATGACATGGTAATATTTTCATTGTTTAGCAAGTAAAGAGTCACAAAACCTTATTTGATCCCATTTTTGTGAAAATAGTATTGTAAGTGTGTGTGCGTGAGAGAGACAGAGAAAAGAGAGAAAGAACTGAATAATAATATGCCAATATGTTCATCTCTAGATGGGGTAATTCTGGAGATTTAAACATTTTTATTCATTTTACTCCCCTGAATTTGCCTACATTCTTTTCAATGCACATGTAACACTTTTATAGAGAAAAAGGTATTTTTTGAAAAACCAGTTCATCTGGAAATCCTTATAAATAAATAATAACTCCCTATTAGATGATTTTGCTATCGTCTTGCTTATTTTCCTCTAAGAGAACAAAATGAGAAAAGCTGGATATTCTGGGCATGATGTTAGTGACAAGTCATATTGATATTTGCCATTGTAATCCTGTTACATTGGAAGATTTGATATATTATAACTCCTGAATTATCCAGAAAAAAGAGATGTGATTCCTTTCCTGTGTACGTGCATTTAAATTTTGTTTATTTTAATGCTCTGAAAGCTGGTGAGCCATTTATATATGTTACATTTATAAACTCATAGAATTCTTGAACTGTAAGGGATCTGAGGGACAGTGGTCATTTGGAGCTAGTTCGAGGTGGGCTGGAGGCATCTCTTCCCAACTATGCATCCAGTAATGTCAAACCGGTGGCCTGAAATTAGCAATGGTGAGAGTATCTACACCACAGCAATTGGCAAATGCTACAAATCAGGACCCCCCTCTCTGGAACTAGTTGCTAAACATTTACCAGCACACCATGACGTTAGGAGTGGTCTAAACCATGAAGAAACCGGGGCTGAGGGAAGTGATGTGATCTGCCCAAGGTCACGTGACAGCTTGAAACCAGAGCTGGCTTAACAGGCTTCCCCACTCACTCTGGCTTCCAATTATCTCACAAGGGTTCTGCTAAAAACAGCACAACTCAATTTTTACCAGTGCTAAAGGGAAGTGTGTTTATACGAGCAGGGTGCCCATCACCATTATTTTGCTTTATGTGAATTCACAGAGAGACTTAGAGTGATAAGTGAAGACAATTAATCTACATGTGAAACTAAGCAGTTCTCAGATAATTGTTTTTTTTAAAGAAAAGCTTAAATCCCTGTATTAGACAACGCAATATTCTTACCATTTGTGCAATGATTTGTTAATTAAATTCCTACTAAAACAATATTTATTTTTCACCTTAAAATCAGCCGAATATCAATCTACAATCAATACAGTGTTGCCCGGAGGCATCTCTTGCTCCAAATTTGCTTCACAAATCTGCTGCAGGTAATTTATACCCAGTCAATAAGACATGTTTCAAAAGCCACTTTTCCCTCCCAACAGGCAACCCTGGTCTAATTTACAATTGGATAAGAACTGGCAAACTATACACACCTGAGTTAAATGTAATTTGTAATAGGTTTTTTTTTTTTTTTAAGCAGTAGTGAAAGATTTGATTTCGTCTGTTCGGTATGCAAGTAATCTTCAGCTATTTCTGGGACGGTAACTAGAAAACATAAATTGCTTTGTTTCCCTTTCAGGCATAATTTTTTGTTGTTGTTCTTAGGCGGGGAGGAGGGGAGCGTTCAGGGACAGAGAACGTAATAATTGCTGCCTCCCGAACGCATTTGCGGAGTCCATGGGCAGTAAGTGGAGGAGCCATTGTGATTGTTCAGGTTTATGTGCTAAGGGAAAGAATTCTTTATTCCATGACCGATCTTTCCCTTGTTTCCTAATATTTTGGAGGAAGCAAAGCCAAAGCGAGAGGCTGTCAAGTTTTGGCTGAAGGAAAGACTTACAAATTAATCCCAGGGCTTGAAATCTCCACGAAGGTGGAAATCCATAATTAGCATTAGAAACTGTAATTAACTTATTCGGAAGCGCCGTCAGTTGGGGTACGTCTTCCCCCACGGGTGGGCAGCATCGCTAGAAACGTTCTCTCGGAAGAGGGTCCCTTACCTCTCACCCTCTCTTTCACTCCGCCAGCTGCCAATTTGATTGGTTAAGTAGTTTGGACTGCTCAATCCTCTCTTTTTCTTTTGGATTGATGTGTTTATTACTTTTTGTGACAGTGGCTCCCAAGGCAGATGTTCAATAAACGGAAAAAAAAAAAAAAATCTGATACAGGCCCAAGTCAAGAGAGAAGCGGTGGAGATTGCAGAAAATTGGGAAAGTTATCATAAGCAGGGAGCTGTTATTGGAGATTTTGCTCCCAGCGTTTGTAGCAGTTGTGTTATTTACTCTTCCGCGGACGGAGACCTAGCAGGGAATTATTGAAAGCCGAGTTTCCCGGGTTTTAAATTGCACTCGTTCTGTGCGCGTCATGGCAGCGCTCATCAAAGGCAAGGCTAAATTGAAGCTCCGAGAAATGGGGGCTGTTCTGTTTC
>RJWJ010039284.1:0-14558 GCA_004363605.1 Indri indri | reverse complement strand
GAGCTCAGGAGTTCGAGACCAGCCTGAGCAAGAGCGAGACCCCGTCTCTACCAAAAATAGAAAGAAATTAATTGGACAGCTAAAAATATATATAGAAAAAATTAGCCGGGCATGGTGGCACGTGCCTGTAGTCCCAGCTACTCGGGAGGCTGAGACAGTAGGATTGCTCGAGCCCAGGAGTTTGAGGTTGCTGTGAGCTGCGCTGACGCCACGGCACTCGCCCCAGGCAAGAGAGTGAGACTCTGTCTCAAAGAAAAAAAAAAAATTGGGGCTTCTTTGAGGAATAGTTTTTGAGGTTAGTGTTTGAGATTTGTTCTGACTTTAGGAGGGGTCTTCTTAGCTGTCTCTTCCCCTGGTTCTTTCTGGTAAACTAGTCAGCTTATGGTTTAGCTTAAACCTATTAGTCTTCTCTTAATTGCTTTTCATCATAGCTGTCATTGTTTTCGAGAGTGCCCTCAGGCTTGGAGGAAGCCCCTGCTTCTCCACTGTACTGGCTCAGAACTTTGCCTCTGCAAGAGGCAGATGGAGGCAGGATCAGAAATGCTGACCTCTTGCCCCTTCCAGGAAGACAGGAAGATACTAACTTCCAACTGAGAGCTGTCTGCTGGGTGTGGGAGGTGGGGGAGCCAGAGAGAGCTCTGTGTTCTCAGCCGCACCTGTCTGGAGTGGAGTTTTGGTCACTCTGAGCTGGAATGGCAGGAGGAGGAAGCAGGTCATGGTTCAAATACCACAGATTCTCATTCTCATTACTAAGTTCTTGTAGATTTTCTTGAATAACTATTTCTTCATATGCTGTATGCTCTTAGGACTATTTCCAGAGAATTTAAGTGGTTGATTTTTTTAAAAAATAATTTTCACCAGTTTCACTGGGGAGTATGTCCACAAGCTCCTCATGTTGCCATGCTGGAAGTGGAAGCTTGCTACAGAAATTTTTATATCAAAGGTTTAATTGCTCTTGCTTCTCTCTGCTACAGAACTTAGAGCTAACACTGCTTTGCCCACAGCTTAAGTATTCTAGATATAGGTGTGGGTATGAGTACATGTAATTATATGCACAAGTATGTTCTCAATAACTTTTTGCTGCTTAAGGAGAACCTCAAACAGATTTCCATATAGGATGAGGAATTTGGACTTGTATGACTTTTTAAAAAATCACTATTCTTTCCACTGAGACTTTCCGTTGATCTAAAGACAAGTGTTACGGTAAGGAACTGAACTTTGGGATCAGATAGACTTTGGCTCATAACTCAGTTCAACTCAAGCAAACCACTCTGTCTCCCTGATCCTCGGATTCTTTACCCGCAAAATGGAAATATCACCCACCTTCTCTTACTAATAGGACCTCAAGAGTTTATTGGGCACATGTGTTTGCCCAACTAGAGGCAGTTTTTTGCAGCACATATAGCCGCGTGACTAAGAGTTAGCCAGTGGAATGCAACAGAATGATGTGTGCAACTCTAGGTCACATTATTTATTACAAAATGGCATGCGTGTCTTGCTTCCTTCTCCCTCCCGCTCTCCCTCCCTCACCACCTCCCTCCCTCTCTCTTTCTCTCTCTCTCTTTCCTGTGGGATGGAATGCAGAGGTGTTGAGATGAGTGAGTTTTGACCATGGTATGAAGATAACACCCCAGGCTGTGACAAAACTGTAAGACAGGAGGGACTTCAGTGCTGGAAAAGTTCTGCGCCTTGATCTAGGTGGCAATTACATAAGTGTATACATATATAAAAATTAATTGAGCCGGCCTCCTAAGATTTATGTGTCTTATTGTATGTAAGTTATACCTCAGTAAGAAAAAAAAAAAGATAAGAATGAACCTGATTCCCTGAATGACCTTGTGGAGTGGAAGTCACCTCTGGACTGTTACAAAGGAGAAAAAGAAACTCCTGTATGATTTGGGCCATTGTATAATATGTAGAGGCATTTTTGTTCTAGCTATTTAGCTATACTTCAACTACTATATTTATTAAGTGTAGGAATTTTTTGTTTTTATTTTGTTCTCATCACCTCCACAGAGCTTGGTGATTAGAAGGTGCTCAATATCTGTTTAATGAATGCGTATTTTTGTATATGGCTTTTCTCAGCACATTAGGACATCTGGTCTATATTAATTTGGAAAATAGAAGGTTACGACATGCAAAGAGAGGGACCTCTTCCTGGACAGCTGGAAGTGCAGTCAGCAAACACTCACTCTGTGACACACTGGGGGCTGGGGTGCAGAGAGTGAGGACACACTCTCTGTCCCTGCCCTCAAGGACCTGGCTGGCAAGGCATGCCCCCAAACAAATACCGTGATAAAAACAGTACTAACAACACTATTTTATGTACACCTACTGGATGTCTGGCATCTTTTATAGATTATTTTATTTTCACAAATATCTCGCTAGTAGGTATTATTTATAGATGAGGAAACAGAAACTTGAAGAGGCAAAGTGAGTTGCCTAAGGCCGAAGGGAGGAGCCCGGGCTGAGGGTGAAGCCAGTCCTCTCTTCACTGGCCTCAATGGCCTCACTGCAGCCGGGACAACGGTGCTAGGGCTGCGCCGGGGCCTCCCTGGGTAAGGTGCGGGCGGAGTGGCTGTGGTCTGTGAGCGCTGCCCAGAGACCCTAACCTTGGCCATAAAGAATGAGTGGCAACCCAGCAAGTGGACAAAGGGTGAGTTTAGGGCGGGAACAGCACGTGCAAAGGCCCAGAGGAGAGAATGCATGGCACATACTAGTTTATTGTAACTAAAGCCCTGGGTGGGCAGGTGGTGGAGCAGGCACGAGAGAGGACGCCAGAGAGGGAAGCAAACGTCATGTGGGGCTCCCCTCTGGGGTGAGCCCCTGAGCTGGTCCTGAAGGCGAAGGGTCAGTTGTCTGCCAATAGGGTGACATCTCTGCCCTCCAGGCCTCATTCACTCAATGAACATGAGCAGGGGTCTCTGTGGGGCCTGTGGGAGGGGCACCCTCCCTGGCCCTGCCTGGCCCCATTCTGTGTCGTCCCCCAGGGTATCACGGATCAGTGTTGAAGATCCCGTTTCCCAAAGTATCTTTCATGGAACACTACATTTTTTTTGAGAAAAAATTTCCGCGGGAAAATAAATTAAGAAAATGGGGTTTTTCCTCTTTCTTGGAAATTCTTGCAGGTTTTCTCGTCTCTGAGAAGTAAAGAATCACTTTGGACTTTGTATATTAGCGTCCTAGGGCTGCTGTAACAAACCACCGTAAACTGGGTGGCTTCAAACAACAGAAACCTATTCTCTTGCCGAAGTCTGAAATTACGGTGTCGGCAGAGCCGTGCTCCTTCCGGAAGCTCTTAGGGGAGGGTCCTCCCTGCCCCTTCCAGCTTCTGCCGTCGCCGCCGCCCTTGGCGTCCTTGGCTTGCAGCCGCGCTCTGCCTCCTCTGCCCCTGCCCTCGCGTGGCGACCTCCCCGTGTGTCTGTGTCTGTCTCTCCTCCTGTTTTTTTCAGAGACAGGGTCTTGCCCTGTCTCCCAGGGTGGAGTGCAGTGGCATCATCATAGCTCACTGCAACCTCCGACTCCTCAGCTCAAGCCGTCCTCCCACCTCAACCTCCCACGTAACTGGGACTATTTTTCTATTTTTGTAGAGATGGGGTCTCCCTCTTGCTCAGGCTGGTCTCGAACTCCTGGCCTCAAGTGATCCTCCCTCCTCAGCCTCCCAAAGTGCTGGGATTACAGACGTGAGCCACCACACCCAGCCTCTCTCCTCTTCTTCTAAGGACACCAGTTATATTGGCTTAAGGGCCCACCCTACTCCAGTATGACATCTTATTTTAATTAATTACATCTTTGACAAGCCTGTTTCCAATTAAGGTTACAATCTGAGGTGCTGCGGGTTAGAATCTCAACATTTTTGGGGGGAAACACAATTCAACCCACGAGACTTTATTTAACCTAGAATTTCCTACAGAACTTGTTTTTTTCCTTAGAACTCTTTTGAAAACGCCTCCATAGATAGCCCCACAGTCCCTCAGACCTGGTGATGAGAGCAACTCCCTTTGGGAAATGCCGCCAGAGGTGAAGGCGATGGAGCCCACCGCGGGGGAGGTGGCTATAAAGGAGCCCCCGCTTCCCCGGGCAGAAAGGGGAGTCAGGCACCTCCCTGAGGCCCTGGGAGGGAAGGGCGCTCACGGCTTTTCCAGGCTTTTCCTGACTGCACAGGTCTTCAGGCCTGCCCAGGGGGGCGTGGCAGCTCCTGTTCACCTGGCCACTTCCTTCCCAGGCCATCCTGGTCCTGGGCGAGTGCGGGGTGCGGCAGGGTGGGGGCCAGGCCGTGGGATTGCACAGGGGCTTTATCACTTCATCACCCAGCATGGAGGCCGCGGTTGAGCAGCGCCCGGTGAGTCCTTGTTCCAGTCGCACCTGGGCCCACGCTAAAGGTGTGGGCGGCCTTTTCAGATTTACTGGAGCTGATTTGTGGAAGGCAACCAAAATAGACCACAGGTCTGTAAACAAGTTTTCTTCCTGCTCATCTATTTTCCCCTCCACCGGCCTTACGGGTAGGTCCCTCCCTCCGCCTCCTGCCTTTCGCTTTGCTGCTTTGGGAGAGAAGACTGAGGAAAACCCACAATCTCGTCTGCGGTAAAAAGACACGGCTTCAAGCTCAGGGTTATCACGGACCTGCTGCGTGGCCTTTAGCAAGCTCTTTAACTTGACCTTCGCTTTATAAAACAGAAGCAATAATAACACCGGCCCTGCTGGCCATCCTGGGCTGTGGAGAGAGACCCACGCATGAGAAACAGGATAATAATCATAATAACCACCACTTTCCTCATCTCTATTCTGTGCCAGGGACTATTATAGAAGCAGAGACTCTAGAAGTTCCTTGTCAGGTACAATGTACATCATGTACCATGTGTGATATATATCTTTATTTATAGCTCTATGCAAAAATATGGTATTTAGTCATGTATTAATCAGAGGAAATTGGTATAAATAATGCTCCTTTTCTCTCATTTTAATAATAAACTTTTGCTAAAAAAGAAGGAAACCGTCCCTGAATATGGTGATGATAATACTGAAAAAGTTTTAAAGCTAGGTTTATTGAGGTGAATTTATATACTGTAAAACGTAGGTGTACCATTTTGTGATATTTGCCAAATGCAGACAGTTGCGTCAACACCCCCACGGTCCAGATAGAATATTTCCACACTCCCCGAAAGTTCTCTCCCACAGCTTTTGAAGTAATTGCTCCACGCCCCACCCCAGCCCAGCTGCCATTGACTGGATTACTGTCGTTAGCGGTTTTTGCCTTTTTGTGAATGGCATATAAATGAAATCATACACCAGCCTTTTGTATCTGACTTCTTTCACTTAGCGTCATCCCTTTTAGAGGCATCCATATAGTTTGTTGTGTCCATGTTCCTTCCTTTGTCCTACTGAGTAGCATTCCCTGGCACGGATGTGCCGCCGTGCGTTCATCCATTCACCTGCTGAGGGACATCTGGGCTGTTTCCCATTTTGGGTTATTACAAATACAAGTCTTACGAACATTCATGTACAAGTCTTTTTATATGAACGTATATTGTTTGTTTTTTTCCTGGCTGGATTGTATGGTAGCGGGGTGTTTAACTTTTTAACAAACTGCCAAATCTTTTCCCAGAGTGACTGCCCACCAACCGTGTGTGAGAATTCCAATTGCTCTGCATCCAGAATGAGCACTTAGTATTGTCAGTATTTTATTTGCTTATATTTTAGCCATTCTTACAGGCATGTAGTGGCTTCTCCTTGTTCTAATTTGTAGTTCTCTAGTGACTAATGATGTTGAGCATCCTTTCATGTGCTTATTTACTGCTATGGTGTGACTGTGTCCCCCCAAAAGCCTGTGTTGGAGACTTAAACCCCAATGCGACAGTGCTGGGAGGTGGGGCCTAGTGGGAGGTGTTTAGGCCACGAGGGCTCCACCCGCATGATGGATTAATGCCAATTACAAAAGGGCTGAAAATTGTCAGAGAGAAATCTCTTCCTGAAACTGACGAGGCTTGTGTGGGAGGGAGGTGCACTCTTTTGCCTTGGTCCTGTTTACAGAGATCTGGGTATTTAGCTGTGTTCATTTAAAAGTCAATTTACCCCAGGAGATGGGGAACAGAGCGCTCAAAAGCTCAAATGGCATGATTCTTGCAAAAGTCAGACACTGAGTAAGTCAAGGCTGCTCCCATTTTCAAACCATCAAAATCAAGGTCTCTTTGTTAAGCTGTTGATGGTACAGACAAGCTGCCAAGACTGCAAACCAGCAGGGTACTTGGTTGTCATTCATCCCCCTGGCTGGGTGAGGCCAAGCTTCCCTCTGGGCCTTGAGGATCCTGGAGGCTTACCACCCAGGCCCTTTCCTCAAAGCCTGTGCCTGGAGCATTTCTAGTAGCCTTGGAGAGAACCCCGTGAGCTAGCAGGTGACAGCTGTATTACAGATCAGGCTGTCTCTGCCTGGGGGGGGGGGGGGGGGGGGGGGGGGGGGGGGGGGGATTCTCTCTTCCCTTGGTGCTGGTAATAGTTAACTCCTGCTTTGCCAATTGGTTTTTCACACATTTACATACTCTCCAAAAGGACCGTCTGTGCTGGAGGGCAGGGATCACGGCTTACACTTTTCTGCAAGGCCTCCGTTGTCTTGCACACAGTGTTCAATAGACATGTGTGGTTATAGAGTGGGTGTGTGCAAACGCATATGCACATGTGCAGTGTTACTGGAGATGGAAGAGTCAGAGTCAGTCTGCTGGCAGCTTTAAGCCCAGTTGCTTAGGGGTGGTAGATAATGGGTAAGCAATTATCATTTAAGGGACTTTATGTAATGGAATCTTTTAGGAAATCGGCCCCCTGACATTTCTTCTCACCCTACACTCAATATTTTTGCTGTAGCTTCTGTGAACTAAAAAGTAAAATCTTAAGGCTCAGCCCCCACCGGCTGACTGAATGGACCCCCTCTTGGCCAAAGAAATATCCTAAAACTAAATTGCTTGCCAGGAGGAGGGAGGTCAGACATGCCTCATCATGCCCCCTCCCTTCTTGGGGACATTCTTTGTAACCAATGAACAGGCCTAAGGCTGTGCAAGACCAACCTGCAGGTCCTCAATTACACAACAAATATATGTCTGGTGGCTTATCTCTGATAAACAGCTCCTTATGTTAAAACATTCCAAGCCTTTAGCCAAAGCTTCATGTCTTTAACCAATTACAAGTCAAAGAATCTTTAAACCCACCTATAACCTGTAAGCTCCCCACTTCGAGATGGCCCACCTTTTCAGGCCAAACCAATGTATGCCTCCCATGTATTGATTTATGACTTTACCTGTAACCCCTGTCTTCCTGAAATGTATAAAACCAAACTGGAACCAAGCCACACCAAGACCACTTGCTCAAGACTTCTTCAGCGTGGCTCCAGGTCATGGTCCTCAAATTTGGCTCAGAGTAAATGTCTTTAAAATTATTTTACAGAATTTGGCTTTTTTTCCATTAACAAGATTGGCACCCAGACGTGGGGCTCAGAGAAGACTCAGGACCGCCGAAGGAGCAGCCCAAACTCGGCGCCAGGTACCGACACGGCCCCTTTGGGCCCTCCGACTCCGAGCTTCTCCTTCGGCGGAACTGGTAAGTCCTCCTGAGCTCCGGACCTCCCGTTTTTTGGTTGATGGTTTTGGTTTACTCTGAGCTGGCTCTTTTCCTAGGAATTGTTGTTTGGGATCCTAACTTAGGTTTGGAGGTGCATTCTAAAGGGTCTTCTCCATTGTCTTTTTATCCTAAAATTAATCTCGATTGGCTTTTCTGTGCATTTTTGAAAGAGGAAACTGAACTGTCTTGTTTGTAGATAAATGAGAGACTGAGTTCCTCAGCTCTGAAGAGAAGGGGCATCTTGATCTCCTCCCAGCCTTGGCAGCCCTGGGTGACCAGGGTCCTGAGTGGGAGTTACCTGGGGTGATTCCCCGAGGCGCAAGGGGCCCTATAGGGAACCCCCCCAACAAATTAATTAAAAGAAGGCTCATCCAGGAAAGGCATATAAGAGCTGATCATTCAGCATTTTGAGCTCTCTTGGAGGTACTAGACCCCCAAGAGAGAAACTGAGACATGTAAGAGGGTGGGACTGACTCAGTGGTGAAACATCGAGGAGCCCCACCCACAATCAGCACACTTCGATCCATGACACCAAACCCTATATTACAGCTCGGTTGCTTCTTTTAAAGAAAAATGGTAAATCCTTTAAAAACGAGGAAAGACAAGGAGAATGACCTCCATTGGGCACCCCAGTTGGTTTATGGCACCTCTACTTGCAAGTATTTATGTAAATGAAAAAATACAAAGGCATGCCAGGTTGTTCTAGGGCTCCAGGTGGTTATAGTTAATTCTTGTGCACAAGTTTTTACAAAAGGGCAAATTACATCAAGGAAAATTCAGAGCTCAAAGACCTACCACTATAGAGTTAAAATGTCTCAAGCTATTTCTCTTCTTTTTTGGCTACTCTAAAACCTAACTTTTTCTATTGATGTTAAGATAACTCATTGTTTATGGTATTTACAATCGAAAGGCTACCTGGAGATCCTGCAGGCAATTCTAAATAAAATGCAAACATTGAAAACTCATTTTGAATTGAAGGGGAAACAAAAAGTTAAAGAGGTTTTTTTAAAATATCAAACTGCCATGGAAACTGCTCTACCCAAAACTTTGATCCACACGCCTAATTAGGTTACCTATCAGGGCAACTAAAGGTTGCCATGTGAACAAGTTCCAGTTTTGTCATAAAAAATTTGGATCCAGCTGTCTTTCAGAGACTGGTGAGTTTGTGTTACCATCTCATGGCTAGAGTTCTAGGGTAAAACCTATTAGAACTTTGTGTGCATTTTTAGCTATGTTTTGTGTATGTCCATGTATTACATGTTTGTGCTTACATGGTTCAGGATTGGCTTAAGATAAGGGAGCGCTCATAAATTAAACCCAAATGGGTCACGTGAATCTAGTAATCTTGGTAAATAAGCTGGATTATTATGATTAAAAAATAAAAAGGTGTTATCAGTAAAATAATAGTAAAAACGTTTTCGAATTGTCAGCATACATTTGTTTTTGCCTGGGTTTTACTGGACATTTTTTATGTTCTTTAGGTATCAAGATTTGACATAAAGCTTATGAAAATATGAACTCAGCCTAAGGCAAAATAATGTGTGATTTTTGATAAGTAAGGTAAGCTGAATATTTGGTTTAATGATAATCACTAAATCTGAGTTACCAACAAAAAATGGCTATGTGTTTAACTTTAAGGTAAAAATACAAACGTGCCTAAGTGTCCAAAAATTAGAATAAATAAAACACCAAGTAGATAGAGCTCAAAAACAAACTTATGGTCAAAGGTTTATGAAAATATTTTTGGTTTTGGTCTTTTAATCTTAACTGCAGATATAGTTTACTTCCACTGATTCAATGTCTGTAAAGAGGTACACGAAACGTGTTTCTAACTCAACATCATCTACTATTAACAGTACTATTAGGGATTCAAAGTTGTCCTAGAAGTTGTAGTTAGAAGAGCTTAAATTGGAAGCTTCCTTGGTCTTGTCCATTTTTGTCCCACTCTTTACGAGCTAGCTGGTTATGTGTACATTATGTTGCTGTAACAAAGTTTTTACCTAAGAAAAAATTTCTAAATTATTAATTTTTGTGTAGTAATTTATTTTAAGATAAAAAGTGAATGATTGTAAAATCCAAAGAGAATCTCAAAACAGTCTTACTCTTTAGAAATATTGCGTGTACTCACAGATTACACTCAAAGAAAAAAAATGTTTTGAGACTATATTGTTTTTAAAACAGCTTAATCTTGATCCTCATGTAAAAAGCATGTTACCACTTTGTATCATTGTTCGAGGTGCTAAGGATTGGTGCTAAAGGGTTTTGTTTTGTTTTTTTTCAGTCTATAGTCAAGTGATCTTACATTGATGGGATTTAGAAAACTAACCTAAAATGAAGGCTTCAGAAGCAAAAATTTTCTGAGCTTGCCTTGTCTGCCTGTCTCTTGTACCAATTCTTCCCTGAAGCTGGCCATAAAAACCAGAATCCCTTTACCCAAGGCAGGTTGTAAAGGCCAGAATCCCTTTTTCTGAAAGCTAGCCATAAAACTTAAAATTATTCTATGTAAAATGGTCATAAAGTAATTTTCTGACCTACTTTGTTTTTACTTGGTTTTACTGTAAAACCCTATTCTAGAAAGGGCCTTGCCCTCCACCCAGAAAGGAGGAATACACACTCAGAGAGGCCAAACAGAATTTGAATATAAAAGCTTTGCTAGGTTCTGCCACTCAGCCTGTTAGAATTAACTTACACCCTTTTTGTTCAATCATATTTCTACACAGCTGTCCATACTTTAAACATACAAAAAAATAGATAGTTTCCCCTGCATCTTTTGAGTGTTCATTCTGCAGGCATCCATGTATAAGTTTTAGTTCTTTCTCCTATTAATCTTCATGTGAGTAAATTTTCAGGAGGTCTTTATGGAAACAGTGGCCTTTGCTCCCAAACTTTGGGGGCCAGGGACACTTTGATCCCTATGATGTCAATAGATTTTGTTTTGGGATGTGATGTTTTGGAAGGATTTAATTAACTAATACCTTTAAAAAGGATATTCCAAAATGTCTACTGTGTTTATAAAGTTTAGAAGTGATGTTATATTTGTTTAAAATAACAAGTCTTATTGAAATACTTAATTTGCTTTTCTTGGTAAGATTTATAAGCTTAAAAGAAAAAAGCAATAATTAAAACTATATTTTGACCTCTATTCTGTGTTACACATCTAATTTACAGTATATAAAAATGGTTAACAGAAAGTAACTTAAACTGATAGCTGGAATCTAACTGAACTTCTAAGATAAATAAATAAATAAGATAAATTAGGTAAATATAAATAAATAAATACAAATGAAATTTTCATATAATTTAAAATCTTAAAGTCATAAGTTAAAAAAGATAATAATAAGATGTCTGGGTCATTTATAAGGTAAAATACTAGAACATTAATTCTTAAACATAAGTTTAAGCTTATACCTTGATATCTTATTTTTATATTTAGGAATGCTAATAAAATTGGTGACTAACAGTTCAAAGTTACTTTAACTTCCTAGGTTTTTCTAAGAGTTGACATTATGATTAATATGTAATTGAAACTTCTAGATGTAAGGGAAGCAATCGTATAAATTTTAATAAAAATATTATAAGATGTTAGTTTTGTTAAAAAATAATTTTTGTCTAATTTATTGGTTTTTGAAACTCCTTTAAAAATTCAATACACAAATGATCATTAAAAATTAAGTGGATATAAAAAATAAAGGTTATAAAAGTTTTACAAAAGTCTTAACTTACAGTCAAATTGATTAAAATTAGATGGATTTGTTTATAAGATTTTATTAAAATTAACTTTATCATTAACACACCAATACAATGAAAAATTTGGCTTTCTCTTTTGACCTAAATTTTCATATGATATTAATGAGAATAACAAAAGATTTTTTATTCACCTTTTAATAAACTGCAAAAAGGAAGGAAGGAAAGAAAGACACAGATTCAGCCTCCTTATTAACTTGTACTTCAGTCTGTCTATCAGGTCTTATACTTATTTGAGAAACTGGTGAGTCTCCTCTCTCAAAGAATAGGATTTTTGCATTTTAAAAAATATTTGAATTATCAATTTGGCTATAATTTTATAGTAACCTGCAATCTTGCTTCATGACAACATGTGTCTTAGGATGAACAATTCATGACTTCCTGCTCTTTAAGCTTTCACTAAAATTTAAAGTTACTAAAAATAAGAATTCTAGTCAATGCATGTAATTCTATATATAAGGTGTATCAAAGAATAAGACACGTTTTTAATAAGAAAAATTATAAAAGAAACAGAATGTGTTCTTATTAAAATATATAACTTTGTCTAATTCAGAGGTTATTTAAAGGTTGAATCAAAGTAAATTTAGAAAGAAAATAAAAACAAAATTCCACTTATGAGTAAGAGAAAGATGTAAAAAGGCAATGAATATAGAAATATATTTTTTGGTAAGAAAGCTTAAACAGAAAGAATAATGTAAAGAAAGGATCTTGCGTGGAATTTTTTGTCCTAAAATGACTGGTTATTTAGGAAAAGGGAATGTTAGGACAAAACAGAAAGTTTTTAGGCATGTTTTGTAGATAGTGTATGGTATGTGCAGGTTGGGATAAAGTTTATAAAAGGGAATTTATTAAGGAATTTTATATGTGGTCCAGTTGGCTATAATTAAAAAAAAAATTTTTTTTTTGGCTAAAGCAAAGATTTATGTGGATGTTAATTTACTCTTAATGAAATGACATGATGTACTCATTTTGATTCTATAACACTTCCCAGAGAAATAGAGGTGCCCGCTTGCCTGGGAGAAGAGTTGTTCCTTCGAACATTGATTCAAGGGCAGAAAAAGCCATCAAGAACAAGAAAAATCAGTGGTTGGTTGAACCACACAATAGATTGAAGAGAGTTTACGAAGCCGTCAGTGTAGTGTACAAAATCTGGTTCTACGCATCTCCCTTCACTGTTGCTGAGATACGTGCCTCCTTTTCCTCTTTCTACTCTTTCTGTGTGAACTGCAAATCCACTGCTTACTCTCTCAGGAAGATCCACAGGGAACATCCCAGAGTCCCAAGCAAAAGTGACATGGAAAAGAGTCCTCTGTATCTCCTTCTGCGCCTGGTCTCCCTCCCTCCCAGCCACGGTCTCACACTGGTCCTGCCGAAACCAACCCTGCAGCCAGCGCCGACAGCAGGGGTGACCCCCGCAATTCTCCCTTTCACTTGTCCAACTGAAGGGCTGGACATTTCTTAAATTTACATTTCATTTTCCTCCAGCTGGCGAATACGGATTCATTCTTTATATTTAAAGTCCAATTCCAGATTTTATTTGTTGAGATTTTTACTAAAATCTCACTAGCGTTTTGTGTTTGTTTTTCCTTAGAAAGGCAAGCGCACCAAGTGTGTTAGTCAGCTCAGGCTGCTATAGCAAAATCCTGCAGACTGCCTGGCTGACAGAACAGTTCTGCAGGCTGAAGTGCAAGGTCAGTGTTCTGGCTGATTTGGTTTCTGGTGAGGCCTCTCTTCCTGGCTCGCAGATGGCCGCCTTCTCACTATGTGGACAGGTAAGGACAGCCCAACAGGTCAGGTCCGGCATTGCCACCACGAACCTGTGAAAAGACATTCTGTTTCCGCAATGGCCAACCGGGGATCGTGCACTCTAACGACACAGATGTCACACTTCTGGTGGAAGGAGAAGAAAAAGATAGCTTATTGAGAGTTAGAAAGCTGGTAAGTCTGGGGCCTTCCTCCAATAGCCTGCTCCTGGGTGGTCCCAGGTGCTCCAAAGACAGAGGGGAGCCTGTCTGTTTGCGGAGGAGGGGAGCACAGCAGTGGCCCCCTCCATGTTTGTCCAGAAAGGCTCTCCAGCAATTCTCCCTCCACTGCCTGCTGAGCTGCAAATTTCCCCCTCCCCATATGCTGAAGTGTGCAGATGTTTACCTCTAATCCAGGGTGTAATTAACACCTGCCAAAGCAATGCGCTGGGACAGAGGGATTCCACTCGCCTTGAAAACACTGTTCTTCAAGAAGTATTCAGTGTCTAGGAAGAAAATTTCTGATTTGGAGGGATTAAAAAGTGATCTTATTAAATGAAGAGGCAGGTGGTGTTTATCTGGGCTAATGCCTCTGAGTTTACATGTTTGATTTCAGCAAGCATTCTGACAGATGCCTGCTGAGCTGCAAAATCTTATTTTGTTCAATAACGGACCTGTAGCCCCACACATTAAAGCCAAATCTGGGAATGACATTTTACTTTGCTCCCCTTGACTCAAGAGACTTTTCTGTGGGTAGGAAGAAGTTATTTGCTTTTATCTCCATAGTTATTTCTCATAAAGCAAACCAAGGGAACGATAACCTTAGAGGCTCTGTTTATGATAAATTATTTTAGGGAGCTCTGCAATCAATTAAATGCAGTGGCAAATGAATTGCTGAGAAGGTTATGGTTTTATGGGACATAGTTGTACACGTCACCAAGGTTTTCGTTTCAGTTTTAAAAGATGCCAAAGTTGCTCACACACAGATAGGTTGGCTGGCCACAGTGGTAACAGTAATGAACACTGCACCAGATCTTTCGGTTTTTGGAGAATTTTCACATTCACTGTCTCCTTCGCGTCTCACGTCCTTACATAGTTTCTGTTCTGATATATCCAGTTTGTAGACTCACAAACAGACTCAGGTTGGTTAAATGACTTGGAGGAAATAAGGGGAGGAACTGGCATTAGAAGCCATGCATTTTCCCAGAGATGAATCCTCCATTCTTCTGCCTTGGGAGGTTTGGGTGGAAATGGTGACATGCACCTTATAAGGACACCAGTCATATTGGATTAGGGTCCACCATGATTCGTAATTCATCGTCACTTAATTATACCTGCAAAGACCCTGCTTCCAAGTAGGGTACCAGGGATTAAGACTTCAACATAGATTTGGGAAGGCACAATCAAACCCATGACACATTGTTAATAATGAGCTTCGTGATGCCACAGATGGTCCTGTAACCTGTC